>JBBMOE010000009.1:15554760-15573921 GCA_037975065.1 Chaetodon trifasciatus | reverse complement strand
TCATTAGAGGTCATCATATGTGAGGCGTCAGGTCACAGAGTTCAGTATGAGCTCAGATTTCTAGATTTCACCAGTCTATACTACAATATAACATAATAATATAAAACTATAAATGAGCCTATTAAAGGGCTATGACCTGATCGCTAGATGCTAATACCTGTCTCTGCACTCTGACCCAACAGTGATGTTTCCTACTTATATATTCCATATCATTATTATTATTATTATTATTATTATTATTATTATTATTATTATTATTATACTGAACAGTTTCCACCTATCCCTTATGTCCATCTCCTCATAAGCTCTCAGTCATTCTGGTTTGTTTTTAAAGCCAGGCATGCATCTCACAATGATGTCACCCTAAAAACTGTCTATAAAACAATTCTTTGCAAATGTTGACATCTGATAAAGGCCACAAGTTTACATGTGTCACAACAAAGTTTCTCTCAGTGTGACAAATCTCCGTGCACCTAACAAGCAGGTGAGTTTCAGAACCCTGAAACTGCCACAGAAGTACAGGGAGAGACAGAAAGAATGACAGTGGAAAAGAAAAAGAGAAACAAGAACGCCATCCATCCACCCTACCAATCTCCGAACTGGGTTGAAGATTGTGGAGTTTGGCCCAGCCGAGCACAGCCACTCGCCGCACACAAGCTGCTCTGTCCCTCAGTCCTGCAGTCAGGGGCTGCTCCACATACTCCACCAGACTGGTTAACCTGGGACACACAGTCAAAAATCTAGTTATTCCAGCAGTCACAGGCTGATGTGACGGCTCCCACTGACCTCAATGTGTGGAGCACCTCACCTGAGGTTGGTCATGTTCCTCAGGGCCAGGCTGCGGACCATGGGGTTTGGATCCTGACAATCTTTCCTCAGTGTATTGATGACAAGCAGGGACAGCTCAGGGTTTAAAGTGGCATAGGAACACAGAAAGACATAGACCAGTTTCTTCTGCACTATGTCTACTGTTGCACAGGCTTTTACCATCTCACTGAACAGGCCTGATACATCCACGCCTTGTGACATCGCTCTGAAACACAGAAAGAGGGAGAAGCTCCTGTAGTGTACACTACAGCATGAAGTCAGACTGCAGTGAAGCAATGTCACTTTGTTTGGTTATTTTGGACACAGACACACCAACTGCTCCTCTGTTCTACTGACCAGATGCTGTGGCACAGCAGCTGACAGTCAGGAGGACAGGAGAACAGCCTATGTGTGGCTTACCTGATGACTTTGAGGATGGTGTTCCTGTAGCGCAGCTGGTCGGACTGGACGTTGGGGTTGGACAGAGCTCTCCTCAGCTCCCTCACAGCGTCCTCACTGCCCAGATAAGGCATGATGGCGGCGGACAGGCAGCACACTGACACAGCAGAAAACAAACGTCTTGTTGCTTCTCACGTTAAAAGTACATACACACGATGTTAAACGTAAGCTTGCTCAAAAAAAGGGACCACGAGGGACGCTCGACAGAAATAAAGACAACAAATGTTCAACCGGTTTCAAAGAAAATCAATAGAGACCAGAAGAGAACAGACTTTTCTTCACTGACACACACTCGACTCAACCCTGTAGATCTAAAACATCACTCACTACACCATTCTTAACACACCATCTGTTACTTTTAAAAACATTACCGTTTACACTTCAAATGGGAGATTTTTTATTCGTGACACAGTTCAGGTAACTGGATTGTTTACACCGTGCACATTTCCGTATTTCTTCTTCTGCTTTTAGCTTCTCTACTTCTCGACTATGTGCTGCTCTCTGCTGGTTGGGGAAGAGATAACACTCTGCCATTAAACAGCGGACACTTCGTCAACAAGTCCACTCAAGTTGTTTCCTTTGGGACTTGTAAACTTTATTTTACAGATCTATGACAACAAAATATTGATTTCAAGCTTGTCTTCTTCCTTTCCTTCCATTGAGTTTCATGGCAGTTGGCGTCTATATAAATTACCATCATTACCATTGTAACAGCTTCACAGTAAACACTCACATTGTCCACCCAAAGTGATCCCATTCCTGACACTGTTCATTCTATAACAGAGATCCAGTTGTCTGAGTTGATGCAAATCCTTCCCTCAGATCTTTTCCAGCTATGTCCACAACATTCAAGAATCTCCTGACAGCATCCAACACTATCTTAATCCTTTCTGACCGCCCTTGTATTTCAACAGCATTAACAATCATGGCAGTCAATGCCAAAAATCCTTTCTTGTCCATGCAGATATTCTGATCAGCTCCATTTCTTTCCTCCTTTGGTTGCTTTTGCACTGCCACCATTTTGTCATTTCTCTTTTTTTTTCATCAACTGCTTCAGTAGTGACAAACCCTTTTCTGCTCTGACTTTAATCACTTTTACTTCATTACATCACTTTGCTGACCCGCATGATGTTTCCCTCACATTTCAAGCTGTTGGAGAGACGTGAGCACATGTAAAAATTATGTGGATGCCTTAGGATTTTACTGTCCAGCAAGGGCTCAGCAACGACAGAAATATACTCCTTCAGATTCTAACATATGTGTACTTGTGTTGAGTATTTTCATTTTGTGCTGCCTAGTCTATACTTTTTACTTACTCTATTACTCCATCACATTCATCTGACAGCAGTTATTTGTTATTTTTCAGATTAAAATAGGACATGATCATTAAACATATGACCAGTTAATAAAATATGATGCAATTGTATAGATTAAACTACCCAGCAGCAGTGTGGGATTAACCCACTACAGGGCTCTTAAGCAAAAATAAACTGGTGGCCCTCACTGACCCCTGTCCCTTTCTGCACACTGTGCCACCTGCCACCTTCAAGTGTGCATCATGCTGCCTAAAGACCCAGAAACCATCCAGCAGTCATTTGCTAGATACTACCTAATTAACCTGTGGTCATTTCATTCATTTTCTTTAACAATGCATTATGTATGTCAGCCTACATAACAAAGATCTTAAAGGTTGTGGACCATCACTGTGTTAGTGTACAGTAATTAGCATCTGCCTGCCTCCTGTTCAGCTTAGGTCATTTAGAGTAGATGACTTGGGAGACTGGTATGACAGATTTAAATGACAAATCTGTGAAATCTGTGCCAGAGAAGCTGAGATGTCCTGGAGTTTAATCCTTACGTTATGTCGCACTTCAAAAACCCTGGATCCTACAATTCCCATAATGCAATTTAATAATATCTTTAACCAGACCGTCCCTGCCACCTAAACGTCCACGTTTCAAACTCCATCCCCACACTCTGTAATGCAGATTTTCTGTTGCAGCCATCAGTGTTACTTATCCCTCGATTCAAAGGTCCTGAAAACCCAAATTGAGAGCCCACAACCTTGTGCTGAAGTTGGGGAGCTGTCCAAGGTGCTCAATCTTATCAATACTCTGACAGGCAGAATCACTGCTGCTAACAACGTTGGGGTGTAGTGTTAACTGAACTGATGGGATTTGCTATTTTCAAATGCTTATTGTATTTTACTCCATTATTTCAACATCATTTTGGAAGATAGAAACCATTTTACTACAGATCCTTTTCATGGCAAACATAAGAGCATGTCGTAGGAGCAAAAGGCACAGATGTAATCACTGACACGAGGGCAAACATGGAACATTTACCAAAATGTTCAATGATGTGTGTTGTGTGAAATAAATAACAAAAAAAAGAAATTAAATCAAACATTAATGACTGCTCCATTCAGTTAAGGTGTTCCATGATATCACGCCTGCTTCCTCACTGGCACGTCTGACTAAGCATTAATGTTATTACACACGTGCTTTTCCTGCTAACTACTCAAATGTCTGCTGAGAAAACACTTTGCCTGGGTCTTAATGGAAGTCGTCAGATAAAATTTTAGGTACTTTTGTAATCAAACGCTTCAGTAACACTCCAGCATACAATTTAATTTTGTTCTCACTGTACTAACATAACACCCAAACAGTATTTCCGTGTGAGTTGATGATGGTTTTATTGATTGTGAAAAGCAGGAAATCTACGAACGCAGACAGCTTTAGACCATCAGCAGTCTAAGTCCAACCCCAATCCAAAGGCAAACATCCACTCCACCTGGCCCCATTGGGTTTAAAAGGCAGAGCTTCATAAAAAGGAAGGAGGGACTTGGTGCTGGACAGCCAGTCAGCTGACACAGAAGGACACCTGAGCTCCACCCAGCCTGTCCAAAGGAAGCTGCTCAAGCCTTCCTCTGGGCTGTGTGGGCAGAGCCAGGTGCCAGGACTGATGAAACATTTCTTTTTCACATTATACATTCACCAACATGAGACATAAACATCACCCACTTCCAAAACAAAAGGTCAACAAAAGCCTCTGCTCCACCTCCTCACAACAAAGCACCCAATCAAATGATAAAGTACTCCAACACACACATTTACACTCTCTTTTGTCACTGGCAAGAATGATTTGGAATGTTTTCTCTTGGAACTGAAACAAATTTAGATAGCTAAATTGCAGATAAATTACATTAAGTCACTGGTCTGTATGGATCAAGAAAGGGCATACTGCCCTGAATTTAAATTAAATTCCAAAATAGTGAAAAGTAGGCCTCGTTTCAGCAGCTTTCCATCTTCTTTCCATAGATGGAAAAATCATCCTGGATGCTTTCCATTCCCTCACCCACAGGAAAAGATGATGGTGATTTTCATCTGTGCGCTCTCATTTCAGCATTTTGACTGAAAAGGAGGATGAGATAGACAGCAACATCAAACCATACAAACACACACACACCGGACTGGTGTCAGAGGGGCAGCAGTGTCTATGACAAACTGGGAACGGGGCTGGTGGAGCTGTTGTCCTGGTTTGCTGCCTGGCTTCCTCGTGGTGGAACCTCGATGATGCGGGGTTTGTCAATGATGCGAGCGCGGCGGTCACCTTTCTCTACAATTCCAATTATCCATGCTCCGCCCACCGCTGCCTGACCTCCGACTCCAGAGCTCTGGCTCTTCATCTCTGAGCAAAACTTGGCCGCCTGTTCTCTGGGCAGACACACCAGCAGTCCACCTGAGGGGAAGAAGACAAAGAGGGATTTTAGGTCAACAATGTGATTATTATAATAATGCATAAATTCAAACAATCATACCTGTGTCAACATTTATTGCATGCTAATCTCAATTTTCATACCAGAAGTCTCTGCTGAGGTGCCCTGAACCAGGTTGAACAGATTTCCACAGGCTTTACTGATGGCAGCCATCTTGGCTATGATTGGCAGGTTGTGGATGACGAAAGCCACCTCATTTCGTTGCTGTGCTGCCAGGTTGTTGGCGTGACCTAACAACCCGAAACCTGTCACGTCTGTCGCAGCGTGGGCCTGGAACTTGTGCATTAGGCCTGCCGCTGGAGACAAACACGTGAATATGAATGAGTCTGAACAGCTCACTATAAACTTTAATCACAAATACAGAAAGTCACACAAAGACTTCAGCTTCAACTGGACCAAAAGCATCTAAAAATGCAGACACAATGGGGCCAATGCATGTTGAGGCTCAATTTGTCATTTTTTTCTCACATCTAAATTTCGTTAGACTGAGAGTAAGTTCAGATCAATGCTGTGAAACCACACGGACCCAGTTATTATACAATCTCTCAGCTGCAAATGAAACAGTCAATACGTTTGATTGATCAGTGACGACTGCAGAACTTCAGGACATAATGACCAAAGTGTGTACCTGTGCGGTTCAGCGTTGCCATGGAGAACATGGCTTCCTGATAGGCCTCTTTAACTTCCTCTTTGGTGACGACTAACTTGATCTTGTTCCACCTTTCAGGCTGATGGGGATCAAAACAAAGTAGGAAGTAAACGGTGACGGGTGTGAGCGCAGAAACATGTCATGATTCCAAATAATGTCAAGTGGCTGACCTGGTCGAGCCATTGGTGAGCATTCACAGCCACCTGTGTCCCCAGAGGTTTGGTCAGAACCAAGACGTCGCCTGGTACAGCACCGTCCGGCCTGGACAAAAAAACCCAAAAAACATTTTTGGTATCCAGTGACAATCACGTATCATCAAATTTTAAAGTATAAATGTTACTTTATCTATTATACAGAGCAAATTACAAACGTACAGAAAAATCACTATTTACTCAGTTTTTATGATTTTCAAGGGTTCTTTTTACTTGTGTATTTGGTTTCTTTCTCTGTATTAACAGCTGGGAAAATGTGATTTCAGGATTGAAATTGTACTGTTGGAGGTTCTGCCTGTTAAAGTTTTCTTGGCACCAATGCCAAGTGCTTGCTCATGGGGGAATTGCTGAGTCTCTGTACATTTAAGAGTATAGTCTAGACCTGTTCTATATGGAAGTGTCCAACATCTGACAACATCTGTTGTGATCTGGCATGACATAAATAAAACTGAAATTGAAATTAAACTCAACAAGATGCTGAAATGAAAATAAAGCACAGGTTTAAAAAATGACTATCATAAAAATACATCATTAAAAAGAAAACTGCTGTTTTTCTTAGCTAGGAAGGAGTCGACATTTTGCAGATACATGGTTTTCACAGAACAGTAATGATCTGCAAATTTTAATTTCCTTCAAACAATTCAAATAACTTATGCAACGCCGTATTAAAAGGAAATGGCTCAGATGTGCCAACAGAAAAAGGCGCCTGTAGAACAGCTAGTGATGATGTGTCCTGGCCTCCTGGGTTTATGGTGGTGTTTGGTTTATTTTATTGCTGCAACTAAACATTATTTTCATTAGTAATTCAACTCCCAATTATTTCTCAACTAACTATATCCCTATAAGATGTCACAATATAGTGAAGGCCAATTTCTAACTGAAACAGAACTACAAAGACAAAAAAAGATGATTTTAAATACCTCTTCACAAAACAACATACTGGCTCTAGCACTGACTCACATGATGAACTCATTCGGCTGGCAAACGACCGATGCTACTCCTCCTACAATGATCCAGGGGTTGATGACAGTCTGGCCTCCTGTCACAGAAGTCCCTCCCTCCTCTGCTGCATCACGAAACCCCCGAATCAGCAGTGGCATCACCCGCTCACGGTCCTGTGTCATACATATGAAACAATATGACACTGAATCAGGGAGGAAGACCTCAGGTCACACTAAAAAAACTGACATATACATGTGTAAAATCCACAAGTCAAAGCTCTGTTAAAAAAAAAAAAAAAATACTGGACTCATTGTAACGTCCACAGGTTATGAGAGGACATACAAAAGTGGTGTCAATAAATAAAAGTCAACACTTCAGCGTCGACAGATGAACACACATAATGCTACCTTCTCATTCATCTTCTGGCTGACACTCAGTAACATCAGCATGTTGTCACACTCTGTGATGCCCATGGCGTAGAGATCACTGAGGACGTTAGCACACGCTATCCTGCCCTGAAAGACAGACAAAGTGAGAAACAGAGAGAGCAAAAACCAGTCAAAACTAGGGCTGTAAATCACAAGTTCCCTCACTATAGGATACTGAATCAGTTCTTTGGATGATATGTCTTTTGCTGGTATCTAGCACATAGGATTTCAATTCAATTCAATTCAGGGTCCTGTGATCAATATGAGATGGTATCAAATGCCCATTTAGCATCATCAGTTACATGATGACCGGGGTCCCTGAGTGTAACAGCTGCCTTGACAGTCACAAATGTGAGCAGCCAGTAACAGTTTTTGAATGGCAGTAGTCAGGGAGAGGACAGACAGTCATACAGTCAGTTCATAATCGTCCAACAGGGCTGTCAGTGTGAAACACAAAATCTTCCCTCACTCTCTTGCTGCCTGGTTGACTGCTACCTCCCCACATACAAGAAAAACAATAAAGTTGTTGTGCTGTTTTTACTCATACTTGATCCCTGCTGTGAGAGTTCAACTGTGCCAGATTAACTTCTGTTTGGTTCCAGCAGCAGCAGCAGCAGCAGCACAGCCCCACCAGACACTGAAATTTATACCTCTTACTTGTGTTACAAACAACGAACTAGGAGTGAAAATACAATACAGCTATAAGTGTGTATAAAACTCGATTTATTCCCTGGAATACTCACTTTTAGTCACAGGCACTCTCTGCCAGCCGCAACATACTATCCACATGAATTTATGTTACAAACACAGCTGAGGACCAGGAGCAAGAAAGACAACAAACTAACTGCAGCAACAAAGTTGTTTCTCTGAAGAAATTCAACTCGAAATCACAAACATATACTGTTTGAATGTTAAAGACAGAGGAACACTGGGACAAAAACAGTGACACAGACGTGTCATGGAAATTAGAAAAATACATATGTATCATAAAGATAATTTGCTTTCCCTTCGCGCGGTGTTACTGGATCATAGATCACTGAAATCATACATCGATTCAGATCCATGGATTGTTACACCCCTAGTCAAAAGAGACAAATACCTTCAAGATTTATTGTCATGTCTTAAAATTTGGATTTTTAAAGATTCAGGTTGGAACCAATTTTTTCTGTCACCCCCTGAATAACACTGATTGTAAAAGAGTACATTTCTGTCAGGATGAAAGGGAAAAGGGAATAAAAACACAAACAGCACAAAACAGCAGAGCTGCACCAATTATTATTAGTTATTAGTCAATCAACAGAAAATGTCTTACTAACTATTTGATTTAATTGGTGAATAAAGAAAATAATTGGAGGATAATATACAATCTAAAACAATCATTACTTGCAGCTCTACAAAACAGTATGTACACATTTTGAAAATTACCAAATTTCACACATTATAAACCAGGGATGAGGAGCCTCTGGCCTCTGGGCCTCCGGGCAAGACTGTTTGATCAGGCCCGAGAAGCAATTCATGGATACAAAATTAAGTGTTTAGACACCCTTACTTCCAAGATAGTCTGCCAATCACCAATGGCAGGGTGCCCACGTATGTAAGAGCTTCACAGAGGAAAACACCTGCCAAAACTCACCATCATGTAGGGGTCCTCCACCAGAGGGTAGAAGAAGTCTGTGGTCTGGACCAATGAGAGCCCTCCATGCCTAAGGGGAATCACACAGCAGTCCATCCCTACACCTGGAAACACACAAGTGGTTTTCAATGCAATACAAGGGCCCTACAACAAACATGAGTTATCCAAACTGTTCACTTTTTGTTAAAGGTGAGAATACTACTTTAGTGGTGTGTGTGCGTGTTTTTATGACGATGTTGTGAATTACAGGTAATATTTATGACAGGACTGTTCTATGGGGTGACTTCACAACATATGTCCAGGAGTTTATGTTTGTGGTCACTCACTGTAACCACAAGCTGTATTCCACATGCTGTCGGTTATTATGCCTCTAACAGCAGGAAACTAAGTTACGTTATGACAGTTCGAGTCAAGATTGCGAAACTCTTTTACTAGAGGAAATGTTTGACCAGGAGCATGAACTTTGCACGAAAAGCATCAAAGACGTTTCTGCTGAGTCACACGTACAGTCTGATAATTTGAAAACTCATGGAACTTATGCACTCTTCTCGAGCACTCTCAGCTAGCTAATATCTAGAATGCGTTCACAATGTAGCTTAGTAATAAATGTAAGTAGGTTATGTGTGAGCAAATTCAATATCTGATGATAATGAAACAAGTATTTTCATTCGCCCATTGCTGTCCATCTGTCAAATGAGCTGCCACATGAGTTAACACAAGCTAGCATGGTTAGCAACAGTTACGCTAGCAAACTGACATTAAGCGCCAGGGTGTCTGACAAGATGTATGGGATATGAAGGCTAGCTATGCTAATTCCGTATGTGTTTCTTACCGAGTCGGGGGCCAGGCAACTGTTGGCCGAACTCTGACGCTTGGTCTGCGGCCTTCCCTGTCCCGTCGGCCCGGTCCGCCTCCAGTCCCGCCAGGAGTTTGAGCAGAGCCTCCCGCGGGACCTTGCAGCCTCATCCCTTCAGGTCTGAAAAGGCTGTGAGACGGAACCCGCGCTCCAGGCCGTGCTCCTCGGGTTTGAAAGGCTGGTATCCGGGTGGAAAACATCCCTCGGTTCCCACAGCCTCTGCGGAGGGAGGCGGGGAAGTTGAGCCAGACATGTCTGCCTGAAAACCACTTCAAATCCAAAATGCCAGTCCTGTACACCGGTATATGAAGACCCGACGGTGAGTAGAACGTGCGTCCACCGAAAGCTTCTTTAAACAAGGGACCAGCGTAAAGTTAGCCAAAGTAAAACCAATGTGACTTCCTGTCGCCGTAAACATTCATAGTGTGTATGTCTATGCAAAGTTCACAGATCTAAAGAGCTAAAGTACATACTCTTACCAAATGACTTTGAAATTGGACTTGGGTTGCTGCAATACTAGAAAAGTGTACTATTAAACCATATCGAAAGCACAGTGGTCAGAGATATGGCAGCCAACATCTTATTTTGAAGGCGGACTTTATGATTCCTAGTTCCTCTCCGTCTCGCTGTTCATCTTTACGCTGCACATGACGTAGGCAAAGGGTTTCCACCTGTTCTGTCAGGTGTATCATTGATGTTTTTCAGTCGTCTCGTTTATCTGTTTATTATTTAGAAACAAAGTAACAATCACACTGCAAATACATTACACATCTCTGCTGAAAATAAATAGAAAATAATTATTATGTTACCTGATTCATACACTCATTTGTAGTACATCTGGAAAACACACTCCAAAATACACACAAGGAATACTGAATAACTGATTTATTTTGTAAATTTCCAACAGTTTGAAACAATATTCTTTGCACCAAACGATCTATAATTACAGACAAGTCACACAAACTGTGAAAGATCATCAATGTGCTGACCTTCAGATAGATAAATAGCTGGTGCCCCAGGTAAAGATAAGACAGAGTAAGGGGCATAAAAGGGTTATGAAGGGTTAAGGGTCAGGCTATCATCTGAGACAAAGCAGTGGTGCAGTCAAACGTGTACACAGGCACAGACCACAGAGAATGGCTACTTTTTTCAATAAGAGTAAATCCATCTCTAATACATAATAATACATGTTTTGAGGTAATGCAGACAGCAACATTTATAACCAAAACATATCTGACTATTCTATATTATTTAAAGCTCACTAGGTTATTCACATTGTCATATGTTTTCTCCTTAAAGGGGAAATCGTTTCCCTCTGAATTGTCTTTTTTTCCACCTTAGGCCCAGTGCATACTGATGTGTTTAACATGGATGAGGCAGTGAAAAGTATATACTATTACTCCACAGTATGCAGGTACCTCCTAAGTTGCCACTACACCACTTCAGTGAAGAGGAACGAGAAATGGGACTGAGTCAAGAGACTGGGGATGCTGATCAGAGGCAAGGCATGGGGAGGGGAAGAGGGGACATAACAGAGCAGGGGCCAGGAGAAAAACTGATGACAAGAAAAGGATGAGTAGTGGAATGGAAAAGCTACAGCAGAATGTGAGTCCATGGAGCGGTTCAAGGAAAATACCACACTGATTATCTTGCTGTCTTCATACTGTCATCTGATTGCCACTTGTCTTGATTCCAACACATCTGATTTTTAAAACGGTAACATCCATGGTATGTACTCAGGTTTGTGTGTTTGTGTGTTTGCATTGCAGAAGAGAGTAAGGTGCAACTACCAAAGATGTTTTCCCAGGGTGTGCCTGGAGCTGGGAGCAGACATGCTCAATGTCAAAAATGTAAATATGCTGTGTATATATGTCTGTATGTGTGTATTGGTGTCATGGTGTGCTGAGCTAAGCTCACGTTACTGTATACAGTCCATGACATGTATCTGCAGCGTGTCCATATCTGGAGCCTGGTATTGGCACTTTGGACAACATAAATCTGGCAGCTCCTCAGCTCCGGCTGCCCCTTGATCACCAACTGGTACCAGACCTTGATTGCGGAACGAGGGGGCAGGGGGCGCTGTGTTAAATGTTGCACCAGGGAACACGCCTAAGGCAAATGAGAAAGACAGCATGTTAAAACAACTTCTTACCAGCAAAAAGTGAGAAAAAACATGTGTAAATACATTTCCCCCCTTTTTGTTTTGAGGGGACCAGAAAGAGTCAGTGCAAAGTGGTTACTCCAGTAATGCCCCATTTTTCCATTTGTATATGCATGAGTTTCATTGGTAAAGCTGATATTCAGTCATGAAGAGAAACTACAAAAATCTACTCACGTACTGTGCTTAAGTACAATAAAAACTAACCAACAGGATGTAAAGTACTTTAAGTAGTAGAATGAGCTCAAACCCAACATGATGTACTCATATATACACAGTATGTATATATGTATATGTATGTGTGTGTGTGTGTGTGTGTGTGTGTGTGTATGTATGTATGTATAGGTGTGTGTGTGTGTGTGTGTGTGTGTATATATATATAGTGTGTGTGTGTGTGTGCATATATATATATATGGCTGTTGCCCTTCTGAGTGCGTACTTTCACTTTTCATGTTTTTTGCTTTGCATACCTCTTTACTTACATGTATTACTACTTTTACTTGAGTACATTTTCTGAATCCTTCCACTGACATGACTGACACAACACCATAACTGGCAACCTGGTGGCAAGCAACTGCAAGTGCAATCAAAAACCTGGACAACCAAGATGGCTGACAGTTGATAAGACATATAGAGAACATCAGGAATATCTGCCAGTCCTTTTAAAGAAGGCTCTTCTAAGTAAACTAAATTTGATTATATCAAGTAACATAGAAGGAATTACATAATTCTTATAGTTATATTTATTTTATGTGAGCAGGAATTACAATCAGTCATGTGTGCTCAGAATTGCACATCATGTGTAAGTAGTCATATTTCAACTTTAAAGCATACTGACACATTCGACAGTAACTTTCACTGTAAAGCTGTTGATTTCTGCTGCTTTGACTGCAGTGTGTTGCCAACAAAAACAATCATTTCTGCAGCTTCAGTCTACAATGTGACACCTTGATCATTCAGTAAATCCTCAGAGAAAGATTTGGAGCACAGAGAGGCCTACAGGACAGAGCAGTAAACATCATGTAACTCAAGTGAGAAAGGGGAGTGAAGTGACAGAAGAGCTTTTTGTTCAAATGTCATTCAATTGTTAGAAATATTTGTTTTACAAGATTTTTCAATGTTTTCACATAACTGACTGTTTTATACATAAAGTCTACGAATGCAAATTACTTCAAAGTGAACATGCAAATGCATGCTGTCCCCCACAGTCAACGCATCAATAACTTCTTGAAATGTACCTTGTGGAGGGGGAATGTTTGGGGCCCGGGTTGGAAAGTCGTCCAGGTGTCTCAGCTTCATTTGCTCCATACGTGCACTGAAACAGAGGTGAACATACATAACTGTTAAATCACACTTTTATAAATGTCTAGAAATATCAATATGTATGAATGTGCAGAAGACAAATACAGATGTAGCTCTGACTTCAGGTAGAAGTGTCAGTCTGCTGATGCAGCATCTGATTAGTGAGATTGAGGACAGGGACGGAAAGTCAGGACACGAGGACTATGTAAGCCTGGATGTGAAAGAAATGATGTGAACAGAGATTTGACTGTCCACTAAAACACTCAATTGAATTGGAGCACACGGCAAGACAGACTGAGCTACTGACTGAGTGACCGGAGCATAAACATGCCCACTCAGGACGCAAACAATTAAAATGGATTTGGGCATGCATTTAGTTTTTTTTTTTTTTTTTTTTTTACCGTGATGTGGCTTCCTGTTTGAGCCTGTCAATCTCAGCCAGAGCCTGAGTCAGCTGATCCTGCAGCTCCTCCTTCTTCTGGTTCAGCTTCTCTCTCGCTTCTCGCTCCGCTAGGAAATCTGCCTTGTAGATCTCAGCCTGAGCAAACGTAAAGATAGCGGGAAAGAGAGGGAGATATGACTTCATCCAACAACAGCAATTTTATTTCAATGTACCTGTATTCCATAAAATAGATTGTGGCTGCGGTTGATGGTTGGTTTGTGTATAAATGACAAATGACTCAGAAGACAGGCTACATTAACTGACAGGACTATTAGACACCCTGCTAGAGTAGGGCATTACTAAATGGCTGCATTTTACACAGCACTTTTACTGCTTTAGCTTTTTGTGGCTGACTGTCGAACCATAAAACAATTAGGCTGCAGTACACTGAACATGGGAGAAAACTGATGCCACCACACCAAAAGATCCAAGATCTTTGAGACTACATTTAGGCCATTTTATTTTCCATATTATAACAGTGCACAGCCAATTCCATTAGTTATTTCCATGCATCAGTGCAAAGAAAAGGCAAGGCACACAACACAAACTTCTCAATCCAAACGCAGCCAACAGAAAATGTCACTCCCAAGCTCACCACTCAAGTGCCAATGTGTGTGATACAAACCAAGCACATGAATATGCAAGAACCTTACATACAGTATGTGGCCCCTACAGGACTTAATGACCCAAACTTAAAGTGGGGCCACTGTCACAGGTTCTGCTTTTGTTTCTACTGTTTGTTGCCTGCTATGAGGACATGCTCCTGGATCTACACTTCAGCACTGCTCAGGTGATAACTGTTCCTCTATTAATTTAATGTCACTGACGGTTCATAGGTCATACATGTAAACATGAAAAAAAAAGCAACATTAGCCTCACTTGTTACATCACTGCCTGCCCCACACCTGCCCTCACCTGCCAATCAGCACATAAAAATGATGACATCTGTCCCAGCATCACCTTTTTAAATAGACTGTATTTGTATGCAACGTGTATCCAAAATGTTCCACTTTGTAAATCACTGGAAAAACAAGGCAAAACTCAGAACCAAAGCCTTCGGGGATCTTCAGAGTTCAGGGTGGTTCCAGGTTATGGCTCATGGAAAAAGGCAAACAGCCAAGGTCCACAGCATCCAGCTGTGTCTGCCTGATCCAATCCGCTGCCAATGCAGCCGGTCTGCACTGCACATCTGGACAATGTCCACAGCGTCTTCCTAGGCTATTTCTCCAATCCACTATCTTTGTGCGCTGTTTCTGTTTCTTTGTGGGTCTGTTTCTGACAGAGCAGCTTGGATCACTGAAGCCTGAAATTCATTTGTGGATGTACAGAAATGCCTGTATGACTGTTGACTTATAATACATTATTATTGATGCTTTTCTCTTGTTTCTGACTTTTTTCCACATATACTCAGAAAAGGAATGTTTTGGTGTTTGCAGTTAATGAAAGAGAGGGAGTAAAGGAGAAGGTGAGGGAGAGATGGAGATCACCTGTTAAACCTCTTTTTGTCCCCTCCTCATCTCTATAATCACGTTTTTAATGCAGCCGTATTCCAGCAGTTGTTGTCATTTACATGTTTTCTGTTGTCAAATAATCATGAATAATCAATAATTCATGATAACAACATTAAATACAGGTTAATGACAGCAGCTGTACTTTGAGATGGGCTCTACTGACTAGTGTTCCTTTTGACATTTTTTTCTCATGACTAAAACAAGACCATGCCAAGACCGACCTCATTAAACACTAACTCTACTATATCAACATGTAATATTGTTTATGAAATCAAAATGAATCTGACTCAGCACAGCTGGAACATGATGCTGACAGGTCGTGTACGTCCAACTGTAATATACAGTCAGTTAATTTATGGTTAAAAGCTTTCTAAGAGACTTCAAAAGCCACAGAAACAATCCTGATGTGGACAGCAGACACAGTAAGTGGCTAGTTTTGTGCTGAAATGCACAAAAATAAAACCAGCAACAGGCCAAAATGACTATTGAATGGAAGAAGTCACAAGCACTAACTTATTCATAACTCTGTGCTCCCAACATGACAGAACAGAACAGTCATGCAATACTTCCCTTGAAAAGAATGACAAAGTGCTAATTGTCATAATTCTCATGATTATTATGACATGGTTTGTGTGCAGACCTGCTCAACAGCTGCATAACTGTCACTGTACCTGTGCAGTGAGGACAGGAACAGTCTCCAACGATCCTTTCTGCTGCTCCACCTCCTCCTTCAGTTTATCAATCAGATCCTGCTTCAGGGCCAGCGCTCTCTCTGCCTCCTCTAGCCGACTGCACAGATCTCCTCCCTGGGAAACGAACACACAACACACACAATTAAAAGTTAAGACATGAACCCATAATAGCAAAACTAATGAGGGTGAATAGATGTTTAAATGGGCTTTTACCTCAGTCTTCAGTTTAGAATCATAGTCTCTGAACAGGCATGTGTAGGCATGCTGCAGTTGTGTCAGTTTCTTCCTGAGAGGAAAAAAGGGACATTTTACCATACAGAACAGTATACCAAACCTCAGGTGGCATGTTGAGCTATTGAAGAATTATGGACAAAACCCAGCAGCAGTAACTGCCATCGTGAATCAGCGATCATCACAAGCCTGTCACAGAGATTGAACATTACATCTCCATGATTACGGAGACCCTGAAGTTCCTCTAATTTTTCTTAACCTTGTGAGCAGAAGATGAGATTATAAAATTGGATGGAAATTAGAATGTGTTATCTTTTGTGAGCAAGCTTATATCTTGTTCATGCAAGAGGCTCTGTACACAATGGCCCACACTGGAACTGAACTGGAACTTGACCGAATGTTCACACAAAACGACAGAGCCAGCACTGATTTCTCTCAGTGACAGAAAAGCTGTTCTTCATCTAACTCTAAGAAATCTTTCTGGAATGAAGCTTTCTAGACATCACAACAGTGCAGAATCTTAATAACCAGTTGGGACACTGCTATATACACTCACTGGCCACTTTATTAGGTTTACCTGTTCAATTGCTTGTTAACACAAATAGATAATCAGCCAATCACAGTTAGGCATGTACATGAGGTCAAGACAACTTGTTGAAGTTTGAACTGAGCATCAGAATGGAGAAGAAAGGGGATTTAAGTGACTTTGAATGTGGCATGGTGGTTGGTGGATGAAAATGCCTTGTTGATGTCAGAGGTCAGAGGTGAATGGGCAGACTGGTTTGAGATGCTAGAAAAGCAACACTAACTCAAATAACCACCAAGGTATGTAGAATACCATCTCTGAACGCACAACACCTTGAGCCTTGAAGCAGATGGGCTACAGCAGTGTTTATTTTGTCAACGAAAATTCTGACGCTGAATATTCCTTGACATCATTTTATTGCATGACAAAATTGTAACGACAATGTAAATGAAAAAAATACTGATAACAATAATGAGAGCGAAATCTCTGTTCATCATGCCCCGACGAGTAAAGACGAGACGAAAACACTGTCTGTGTTCGGGCGGACAGCCTGCTTGTGTTTTCATTTTTAACCCAACTCTTCTGCAAGTGCAAGTCAAATTCTCTCACTGCCCCATCTCACTGGATGTTTTTCCCCCTGCTTGGTGCATGCCAGGCGCATGTCGGGTGCCCGCTGATAGATAACAACAAGGCAAGCTAACGTTCACATGTTGTCGAAGGTAGCTAGTTAAAAGCTGAAAACAAACTATTTCAGCTGCTGCCGGCCACTCAAAGATGAATGCCTCATCTTCACCAGCATGTCAGGTGGGAGGAAAGAGGAGAGACGACCCCCCCCCCAGTCAATGAGTAGGAATATAAGCTGAACCAAATCATTTCACGGTATTTGTATTTCTCCAGGTTGTATGCAAATGAAGAGGGCAGTGTGCCATGTCTACAGGGTCTGCTTCACTTTTACTGTACATCCAGTCACAGCGCCATGTATGCAGAAAATAAATAGGATGACCTGTGAGGAAACAGAATTGTTTTATTGCACTTTATCTAGCACGCTTTAGGCATTCATTTTTCAATGATTTATAAAAGTATGGTAAGTCAGTAACATGTTCTCAGCCAACTGACTAAATGCATAGTTCAAAATCCATTACAGTATCATAAAACTGTCTGAGACAAGTATGACTAAAACATTTGATTAAAATTTAACAAAAAATAAAAGACTAAAATGTGACTTAATTTTCAGTAAACGACTAAGACTAAATCTAATATTATTTTAGTAAGCGACTAAGACTAAAACTAAATTTAATATTATTTTAAGTAAGCGACTAAGACTAAAACTAAATTTAATATTATTTTAGTAAGCAACTAAGACTCACACTAAATTTAATATTATTTTAGCAAGCGACTAAGACTAAAACTAAATTTAATATTATTTTAGTCAGCGACTAAGACTAAACCTAAACTTAATATTATTTTAAGTAAGCGACTAAGACTAAAACTAAACTTAATATTATTTTAGTAAGCGACTAAGACTCAAACTAAATTTAATATTATTTTAGTAAGCGACTAAGACTAAACCTAAACCTAATATTATCTTAAGTAAGCGACTAAGACTAAAACTAAATATTATTTTAGTAAGCGACTAAGACTAAAACTAAATTTAATATTATTTTAGTAAGCGACTAAGACTAAAACCAAACTTAATATTATTTTAAGTAAGCGACTAAGACTAAAACTAAACTTAATATTATTTTAGTAAGCAACTAAGACTCAAACTAAATTTTATATTATTTTAGTAAGTGACTAAGACTAAAACTAAATTTAAAATGATTTTCAGTAAGCGACTAAGACTAAAACTAAACTTAATATTATTTTAAGTAAGCGACTAAGACTAAAACTAAATTTAAAATTCCTGTCAAAATTAACACTGTCATTACTGTCAGCTAAGAACAGGCTCACCACAACTGGACAACAGAAGTTTGGAAAAACATTGCCTGGTCTGATGAGTCTTGATTTCAGCTGCGACATTCAGATGGTAGGGTCAGAATCTGACGTAAACAACATGAAAGCATCAATCCACCTGCCTTGTATCAACTGTTCAGGCTGGTGGTGGTGGAATAATGGTGTGGGGGATATTTTCTTGGTACACTTTGGGACCCTTAGTACCAACTGAGCATTGTTTAAACCCCACAGCCTACCTGAGAATTGTTGCTGACCATGTCCATCCCCTTATGACCACAGTGTACCCATTTTCTGATGGTTACTTCCAGCAGGATAATGCACCATGTCACAAAGTTCAAATAATCTCAAACTGGTTTCTTGAACATGAAAATGAGTTCACTGTATTCAAATGGCCTCCACAGCCACCAGATCTCAATCCAATAGAGCACCTTTGGAATGTGGTGGAACGAGAGAATCCCGTGAAAGCAAAAGGGGGTCCAAACTGGTACTAGCAAGGTGTACCTAAGAAAGTGGCCAGTGAGTATATGTGTACACGTGTGTGTGTGTGTGTGTGTGTGTGTGTGTGTGTGTGTGTGTGTGTGT
>JBBMOE010000009.1:15460137-15549761 GCA_037975065.1 Chaetodon trifasciatus | reverse complement strand
GTGCATGTTTTTAAACTACATTCCTTTACATGATGATACAATATTTCTGTGTATACTATGACCTTTTCTGTTAGCTGCTGTGTGTCTGCAGCTGCTTTTTAGATTTAGGATTTGATTTGTTTTATTTTCAGATACATTTTCAACATTCATGAATTTAACCAGAATTATATCCGCTCAAATGACCACCTGAGGGTGTCAATGAATACTCGAAATTTTAATATATGTTCAAATTGTAAAAAAAATCCAAACATTGGAAAATGAAAATTAATGTTCGATTGTGAAAAAAGCAACACTGGCTGCACTGAGAGCACTGAATGACTGACAGGAGCCACAAAACTGTTCTGTTGGCCAGTAATTACTGTTTTTCTTCTTTACTGCTGAAGTCCGACATATTTAATATTCCAGCTCGACACGCTGTTTTCCCTGCTGCTTCTCTGATGTCTGCCTTGTCTCTCACTCCTCTCCCACTTTGGTGAATTAAGTTTATTTCAACCAAACCGGAGTTTTTGGAGGTTGCTGGAACAATGAAAAAATGAACCAAGAAGGTTTTGCAGACTTTATTTTGTTTTAGTTGTGAATGGAGTCTGGTGGCTTTGGCAAGGGCGATGTAACGGCTGTTTTTGGTGAGACAAAATGGATCTTAGTCCATCTCTGTATGGATCCTTTCCATAATGCTGTCAGATATGTATTATAAGAATCTGAACCTGTTTATTTTAGAAGGAACAAGCAAATGTCATTGTTTGGCCAATTTGACAGCCTTGCTCCCCAACAAAGACCTACATGTCCTACATTTTGGCCATGATGTCCCAGTAAATTAGTATTTATCAAAGGCCAAAGTGGCCTTGCCCTAAAGATGACTCAATTCCAGGCCTGTACTTTTGCTGTATATACATGAATACAGTCAGTAACACATAGAATACATCGCTAAATATCAATTTTCAACTCAAATGCCAATAAATGCAGTCAATTACATGTATTCATGAATGTTTCTGATTTCAAAGATGAATTCTGCTCTGGAAAAAAAACTGGCACATAACGGGAGTGGATGTGGGAAAAAGAGCTGCTGTGCTCACAGGCCTGGTAGACACTGGCACACTGGTTGGAATTCTGCAGCCGCAATGTTAGACATCAACTGTTATGCTGTCCACAGGTTATCTCTAAATTCTAAAACATGTCTGGCTTGTGAGCTACATTTACACATCACCACATATTATGTATGTACTTCCACATGTGGCCAGATCAAAAACCTAACCAGTGAAAAACTGGTGAACTATAATCTCTGTAGAAAGACACATATATGAACACAAGATCAGAAAATATAATAGTAGAAGCTATTTAACAGTGGAAGTAACATATTGAAATGCAAAAACACCTGACAGAGTGTGCACATGATGGAGCAGATGTGTGAACGTCAAGTAGCTAACCTGTGGTCCATCCAGCGGTCCGTTCCTTGCTGGGCGCCCCTGCACGTCTTCAGTCTGGCTGGAGCTGCAGCAGTGGTTAGAGGAGGAGGCCGGTCCGTTCACCAAGCCCTGTAAAGAGTGGTTCTCCTGGGCCAGCCTCTCCACCAGGGCCCTGGCCTCCTGAAAGCGACAGCTGAGAAACTCTCGTTCTTCTCTTGTCCTGCGCTGCCATCCCTCCATCTCCTCACAGCGCTGACGCAAGGCCAGGTTGCTCCGCCGCAAGGCCTCTGGAGGACAGAGGAATGATTGAAAAAGAGAGACAGATATTCAGAGAAAGGACCCATATTGTGAAAAGAAAGCAGATGTACCATGAAGATTATTCTAATTTGGTTGTGCAGCTTTTTTTTTCTTGATTTTCAGGACTTAAAGAGAGACTGTGGAACTTTGGAAAAATGAATGAAGACACTGTTACCTACTCAGTGACTATAAACACACTGTGTTTCACCAGTAGCTCATGGTTAGGATTTATTATTATGCCATAATAGCCACAAAATGAAAAGTGGAATTAATTAGCAATAAAACACATTATTACTCAACTCAATATACGTAGGGCTTTGCTTACTACAGCCTTTCTTAGTCTGGTGTGAACAGTTGCTTGTGTAAGATAACACTTGCATACTTCAGACAGATATTGTTGTAACTAATACCACTGAGTGAGCTCGCTGACTTCATGACTCTTCTATGGTGCTGGTGTTCCACTATGTTTTAGCTCCATTTACAATGAAACCATCAAGGCCATTAGACACATTTCTCAATTTAATACATGCAGGGTTTTTGTTGCTACAGTCTTACTAGCTAATGTTAGCAAACTTTAGAGAGATATTGCTGTGTCACTGACATTACTGAGTCAGTTTGCTGACTTCATGATTCTCCTTTACAAATGCAGTTCATCTACCATTTAAAAGGATGCTTTCCTGTCAATTTCCTCAACTTATGCGACTGTTGTAGATCAATGAAATGAATGATTCATAAATGCTTCTACTTCTCTATTGCCCACATATACATTACTAAAAATTCTTTCTTAAAATTATTGTAATAATGCTTTCAACATTTATTATATGCTGTGTCAGCATTCTGCTCAGAACGTGCTGTTTGATTCCATCAGTAAATCCCTGTCAGAGACACAGAGATACAGCCTGCCGTACTTCAAGAGTAGATCTTGCTTTATTTCTTGAAAGAATGAGTATAAATCCTACCTCTAAGCTGCTGGTTGTCACCTAGCAGCCGGGTCACTACTTCATTGGCAGCCAGCTCTGGTGGGACCCTGAGGGCCCCTCCACTCTCCTCTCCTGACATTTCCCACTGCATCGGGCCATCAGGTTGAGGCTGCACCATCCCTGCAGAAGGACATGCAGATTATTACCCATTTCTCTCCACACACACAAACACACACACACATATATAGATACATACATATATACATCATTAAACTGTTATTAATGTGAAACACGACTGCACAAATAACAATGTCTGTTCATATTCATTACTCCTCTTACCCTTTGACCTCAGCCTTAACCCCAGCCCCCCCAACCTTACCCTAAACCTGATCAGTAATCTCTGCCAGCCCAGATCATAACCTCACCTGAACCCTGAGCAACCACAGAGGGAGGGGCTCTGCGGGAAACACTTAAGAGGGAAACACTATTTGAGGAGAAACACACAGGACCCGCATTGCTCAGCCCATCCAGACACATGGCATACCACGCCTCATCCCTGGTAGTAACTTTCACTTTCAATTCGATCCCTCGACAGAATCCTGCTCCGTTTATGTCCGTTGAGGCTGCCTGTCCTGCTGATTGGCTTTATTCGAATGGGTCAGTCGTGAGGTGTCAACGGTGTTCTTTTAGCTGTGTAACCTACATCCAGGTATCGGTGAACGGGAGGAAAACATTACGTCATCCTCAATACCATGAGGCGAAGCACTGAACTGACACAGGGCGAGCTTGTCTTAGATATCCGTTCACAGCAAACGCAGAAATAAAAGCACCAGTAGTCAATTTCAGTTGCCGATAACATCAAAAGCACACGATCAAGTAATATTTAACACAGCTAACGTCAACGTTACAACGATGTTGTTTTCTTCTCCACATGAAGACAAGATCAAATCTGCCTTCAGTACACTTGTAACAAACGAAACTTCTCTTACCCTTTCTTCTTTTTCAGTGCTTTTTGTCCGGAATTACAGTCAGTCGAGGTGTCACCCACATACAGTCTGTTACTAAGCGTAGGTATTTAGCCAATGCTCGACAGCTAGCGAGTTAGCTTATGAGCTAACTAGGATCAGACCTGTGGATGGGTAAACTGAAGCACCTTTTCACTGGCAGAAACAAAGACCTACGTCAACGAACTGTATATATTCCGAAAGGCATTGTGCCCAGTTTTGAAGCCTTATCCTGATATACTGCGCGTGTTTCAGATGAGTTAAGGTTGTCTGTCAAAGCATTCGCCAGTGTTGTTAGCTCAGGAAATGGGAATAATAATTTTACCCTCAGTTTAGCCTCTCAGTCAGGACTTCCTCTCAGGCTCGAAGTACTGCAACTACTACTACTAGCCTCTGTTGACACCAGGAACCTAACCTGAGATGACACAAAACGTTCAACAGATTGTTGGTCTGCAATACTTATGAATAGATTTTGACCAAATAACCTAACCCTGCAAACTCAATTCCCTCATAGAAACAGTGAGGTGTGGTTAAAAGCTCGACAAAAAGCTTGTAAGGACTTTGAGGGTTTTTTTTTTTTTTTCAAACCTCTGAGGTCAAGAATGAATTTCCACTTTAAACGTATCACAGTTCTTTGTTCTAATGAATTAGATCTAATAGACATATACAAATGTTTGATATCAAGTTTCCACTGGTATAGTATTTCGACGAGTGATCTGAAATAGCATTTGAGTCTAAACCTTCATTACAAAACACATATATAACAGTGCAGTTCACAAAATACTCTCGGTTGTCTGCACCTATCATTTCTTTATAGTCACATATTTTTTTTTAAAGATAACCTAAAATTGTGTATTAAAGCTTAGAATGTAACTATGCAGTAAAAAAGAGATTTGCTTGTCTCTCAGGTAGGCGTATGGCATTCAGGGCCTGACAGGCTAAACTCAGGGCATTTTTCTCCCTTTTTCAGGAAATCCCCTTCCTTCTTCCGCAGTGGGAGATGACGTCAGCTGGCTGCAGCTTCACAGTTTCTTTTGCTGATGTGCGTTAAGTGCAAGAGGCTCCATGATGCTCTCTATCCCTGCTGCTGGATTTGTTTTAATATTAGCTTGGATTTATCCAAGTTACGCACTATATTTCCACATAGGAGAGACGGAGAAGAAATGCTTCATTGAAGAAATCCCAGACGAGACCATGGTTATTGGTAAGCTAAGATGCTGTGGGGTCGTTAGCTTGACGGAACGTTAGCTACTAGGCATTAGCAATGCACGCAAACAGCTGGCTCTAGCCAAGGTGCTGCATTCAGCAAAGATGCTGCATTGGACATGACAGTAGAAACGACAAAAAGACTCTGCAGTTATGAAGAAACGTCTAGCTCGTAGTATTTAGACTGATTACAAGCCTTAAAATCTTTAACACTGGAGCTTTCTGAAGGCTTTTGTAGCGTCCTTACATTTCGCCTAGATTCTCTGACTGAGCGATAGCTTTAACCTAAACACCTGAGTTTATGCTTTACATTCAGAATGATGGCTGCATTATATGGCACACGGCACTAACCTGTAGGTTGTTGACATATGTCATCGTATGTTTAAGAGTAACATTTCTAACACAAAGCTTACAATTACCATCACTCATATGAACATGTGCATCGCCCAAAGTGGCATCTATTGTATTTCAATATTTTTACTGCTATGGTATACATGTAAATACATACCAGAGTTAAACAGCTGATGGTGTGATGGTGTTACCATTTTCATAAGTTGTCGTATGTTGAAACGGAATTGGACATCTCAGTGGAATGATGGTGTATCACAAACTGTTCAAGGATGTCCTTGTTTCCTTGTTCCCGGGGAAAAAATGTTTATCTCACTCCACAATGTTTTGCTGCTGATCACAAATTTTATGCAAAGCCCATCCGGATACTGCGGAGGCTGATACTGATATTGATATTTAACGGTTGATGGGAAAAATTAATACATCAAGTCTGCTGACTTTATGCAACTCTGCCTACCTTCATCCTGAGCAGGGATCTAATCAGCCAGAATAATGTGCAGGACCATTAACGGGAGAACAAATAGTGAAAATGCTTAAATACTTACAATTAGGGAAAAAAAAAAAGGGGGGGGGGGGGGTGATAGGATCCCTTCAATGAGCTTTTTGAAATGCTGCCATAATTAGTATTTTGATATCAGTATATTAACATGTTGTGAAATAATGATGTTTAATGTGAAAGTTTAGTGTCTTTCGGCTCTTTATTTTGGTTTTACATCCCTCAGCTTTTGGTTCATGCTCACTGCTCTTATTGACTGCAGCAGTTCTGATAAACCCAATGTTACATGTGACAGACATAGTGAGCGACTAGCTGGGGAACGTGCTGCAGTATTTAGCAGATATAGGGTCAGACATTTTTCTCAGGGGTTGATAGAAGCCGAAACAGAGGTGATGGCAGAGTGAATATCACACCTCTATTCATCGGGTGACCAGAAACAAGATTCCAAATTAATGCTACTCTCATTCTGAGACTGATGTGTAGATAATCAACTGTTTGATAAGAAGTTCTCCACACATACACATTTGGTAGAATGCCAGAGGAGTTGGCTTCGGCATTACTAAAAGTGAAATCTGTGTTTATCTAAACCTTGCATGAAAATGAGATGAGAATTTAGATATTTTTCCAACTTAAACTTAAACTGGATTTAATATTCTTACATTGTATATTTTTCAGCCATTGTTCTTTTTCTCTTTCTTCTATTGTATGTGTTTTTATATTCCTGCCACTGTATTATGTTGATTACGCCCACTTGCTATAGTAATGCTTCTACTAATTCAGTTCTCAGTATAATTTTAACTCTGTGGCTTTGTTGCTGGTGTAGCAGCCTTGCAAAGTTAT
Source organism: Chaetodon trifasciatus (assembly GCA_037975065.1). Taxonomy (NCBI): domain Eukaryota; kingdom Metazoa; phylum Chordata; class Actinopteri; order Chaetodontiformes; family Chaetodontidae; genus Chaetodon; species Chaetodon trifasciatus. Next base: position 15,543,247 of record JBBMOE010000009.1, on the reverse strand, counting down.
TCTTCTTTGATCTACCTGATGGCATGTGTCTATGTTGCTTTGGCTGTCTGACAGGAAAGTACAGGACCCAGCTGTGGGACAAGCAGACCAGTTCCTTCCTCCCATCCACGCCCGGCCTGGGGATGCATGTTGAGATCAAGGATCCAGATACAAAGGTGAGGACAGACAAGGTGGTGCTCTAAAGCACACCCACATACATATGAACAGAATCTAAAGATTTTTCCCTCCCAACTCTCCCAGATTATCCTTTCTCGTCAATATGGGTCCGACGGACGGTTCACCTTCACCTCCCACACTCCTGGAGAACATCAGATTTGTTTGCACTCCAACTCCACCAAGATGGCTCTCTTTGCAGGAGGGAAACTGGTATGAACATAGTCTGCTTTGATTTTTAGCCAACTGGACAGTTATTGTCCTTCATAATGTTTCACATAAATGTTATGTACTCATGACATTACTTTCATGTTCAGTGTACAGTATTCACATTGGGACCTTGACAAACAAGTCCTCCATGTTTATTAGCACAAAGCAGGCTTACCTCAGTAAATCAGGCTTATTGTCAGGAAAGTCTGTTTCATAAAGGAGGTTTAGAGAAGTCTGATCTATGAAGTTAACATGGAAACATAACCCTCCAGACTAACCTGTACCACAAAGAAAGTTCAATTCATCTTTTCATTATTTGGCCTAACAACTACATTCACACTAAACGGTCACATGACGGTGGTTATCAGCTCCGTAAGTCAGCACAGGTCTTCCCAGTCTAGCCATGAGCACATTCACATTAAAGAGGTAGTGTTTGTAATAGAGGGTGACACTAGAGAGGATTTTCCCTCCAGTCCCATCCCACTGCCACAGACATACTCCTGTTCCATCCCAATTCAAGGATTTTCTATGATTGGTGATGCCATTTTCCAAGAAAATTAATGGGGTAGTAGGTGGTGCTTTTATGCACATCAATAAACCAATAAACAAAGCCGATAAATACTTTAAACCCAGAGCTGTAGCCTCATAGTAAGTATTTAAGCATTTTTACAAATTGTTATCTCATTAATGATCCTGCACATTATTATTATCTTATTTAGTTTTTAAACTAATAGAAATAGAAGGGGCCTGAAGCAAAAGTTTGGGCCCCCTGCATGGTCAGTACTTAGTAGCACCGCCTTTGTAAAGTACCACAGCATGTTAAGGCTTTTTGTAGCCAGCAAAGACTCTTTTGGGTCTTCTTTGGGAGATCTGGTTTCATTCTTTCTGCCAAACGCTTCTAGTTCTGTGACTTTCTTGGGCTGTCTTGCATGCACTGCTCTTTTGAGGTCTATCCAAAGATTTTTGATGATGTTTAGGTCAGGGACCATGGTCCTCTTGAGGTAGTCCATTGTGGATTTTGAGGTATTTGCTTCTAGAATTTGCTGGTATTTAACTGAATCCATTCCTCTCTATCAGTGAAATGTTCCCTGTGCCACTGGCTGCAACACAAGCTCAAAGCATGATGGATCCACCCCTGAACTTGACAGTTGGAGAGCTGGTCTTTATAAAATTCTGCACCCTTTCTTCTCCAAACATACCTTTGCTCATTGCTTCTGATGCTGAATTTTTTGGTGAGGATGCAGCAGAAGTTTTCTGCCGCAGAACAGTGCAACACCACTGCAGAGTCAGCTAACTCTTCATGAAGGTCTTCTGCAGTCAGGTTGATTTGCCTCTCTAAGAGCAGCTCTCACCCTCGGACCTCAGCTTCCCCTCCACTGTTCTGTTTACGGATATTTGTTAATTCCATTATGACCTGAGGAAACGGTGATCTGATATTCTTTTCCTTGTTTTCCCTCTAAAATTATGCAAAACAAACATATTGCTCTAATCTTGCTTAAGACGTTGAAGAGAATGTTTCATCTTTAACTTTATGGCTTTCAGACATCAGTCCATCTTCTACTCACTTGACTATTCACAGTAACAGTACTTGCCTGCCTACTTCATGCCTGTTATATATGGAGGCTGTCGTGTCACTTCTACAAACCAAGTAGCAAAAGTCACCTGATAGAGAAGGTTAGGGTCTCGAAAATACTAATTATCTGGTTTTCTTGCTATAAAATACATTTACCTTGCTTGGGTCTTGATACTTTGCGTTTATGTTGCATTTCTGAAACTGCTTAATCTTGGTTCTGTTTTTTAGGCTAATTTCATGATAAGCCCTGCTACCTAAGCTTTTTTATGAAGCAGCCTTGTCAGACTATCAGCATTTTCACTGCCCAAAGAATACAAGCACTTAGATTTCAAACTGTTTTCCCAATTTTGCAGAGAGTCCATCTGGATATTCAGGTCGGAGAACATACCAACAACTATCCTGAAATTGCAGCTAAGGACAAACTGACCGAGCTGCAGCTGCGAGTCCGTCAGCTACTGGACCAAGTCGAGCAGATCCAGAAGGAGCAAAACTACCAGAGGGTCAGTAAAAAATGCAAGAGCACCAAGTCAAGTGTGAGATGACAGCTGCTGTTTATGCCATGACACCGCTTTGATTTCACTGTGCATCATGTCCTCTACAGTATCGGGAGGAGCGGTTTCGCATGACGAGCGAGAGCACCAACCAGCGTGTCCTCTGGTGGTCCATCGCTCAGACACTCATCCTCATCGTCACCGGCATTTGGCAGATGAAGCACCTCAAAAGCTTCTTTGAAGCCAAGAAACTGGTGTAATGTCTTTGTGAACAACATCACGTTTAGGAAGCAACATCAGCACGAGCAGACAGACTTTACTGACCGGACCGGAGAGGCGGCCACCCACAGCGCAGGAGCATCCAGCAGGAGATGTGCTCTTGATATTAGCCAGAAATGGTACGAGTAAATTCCCACAGGCCGTTTTCAATCCTGGGCAACGTGTTTTCCTTGTAATGTTTTAGGCTATTGTTATTTTTCCATTAGCGCCAAGACAGTAGCACAACATTCCAATGGCCTTTCTTGTCGTGTTTCTTGACAACACTGGACAAGTGATTTTTTGATCTTCCTGTGTGAGAACAAACAGACACATTAGTGAACTGAGATTGGCTTTTTGTGGTCATGCAGGAGTGAATGGCCACTGCAATAGATAAGGAAGAATGAGAATGTCAAGCTGTTCCAAGTAATAAGTAGTTTACTGATACCTGATTTTATGTCGGCCATTTTTTGTCATTGTTAGTGTAACAGTTTTTATTTCCAGGTTTTAAACTTCTAACAATATGCTTTCCGCTGTGTTCATCCATTGGTCACTCTTATGCAAATATTATACTGATTCCTTACATGTCCATTTGATAACGCTTTACTGTAACCCTGAAACAGCATTTATGAGCAGTATATAAGACCTTAATAAATATATTAATGTATAATATTCAGTACCAGCACCACTGAGGACACGTCTGAAGTGCTCATTGATGTCTTTGTGAGCAATTCTAACGTCCCATGAAGCATTGTAATGAACAGTTCATCATTAATAACACAGTGTAACGCTGTAATGATACATGAATACACGCATGAACAAACTTATCATTCATTCACAGGCAGGTTTAAAACAGCAGATAAATGTGTTCAGATCTCACTAAGACATGTATAACTTCAAAATTCATTTGTGATTTCAGAGACAGTAGTTCTCAACTGTCAGCTTAAGGTCCACTTACTAGTTTTCTTCAAATAGCATTGAATCCACTAACTACCACAGTTTCAGTGTTTATATATTGCTCATAAAGGTAAAATTGAGGTCAAGTGTTGCCATCCCTCTACTGACTGTATATAGTTTCTAGCTCGAGTAGAGTTTCCTGTGAGTTTTACCGCAGCTCGTTCTGTAGATACAGTTTGTGATACTCGTCTATTAGCAACAGGATTCTACTGTATGTTGCAAATAACAGGTATATCTGATAGACTGCCCTGTTCTTTTTCTAATGCCTTTTACACATTGAATGATACACAGGTCTTGAAGCTTTTCACCCGGTGTTTTTGTTTCATCGCTGTCATAGAATGTATTTATTGAGCAGTTGTGGCTTGTTTTATGGCTGAGCTTCAGACAAATTTATTCTAATGTACTGTCATGTTTTTGGTTCCATTTATCAGTGGAGCAGAAGTTTGATACCGTTACAGATTCTGTTCATTCAGATTCATAGTGAAGAACTTAGTGAGTCAGTGGGTTTTCATTTTTTCTTGCAAAGTTTGGAGTTGTACAATTCTTAAGATGCAATATATTTGGTGTTTAATTCTTTTTGAAGTTGCTAAATATTCACATTTTTACTGTGGTCCAGATGTCACCTCCATGTGCTTGATAAAGAAATTTTGACCAGACGGCTGTCTCTGCTGTTGTGTGTGTGCCACTTTGCCCTGACTTGAAGAAATACACAGCAAATGGCAGAGATTTTCAACAAGTAGATTTATTGCTTGGCTTCGGCTTTCCTCAGAGCCACATTCCAAAGCAAACAATGCTGAAACGCGCCGTCTAATCAGAAGTAGATCAATCCTTTTTCTTTTCGTTTTTTTTTTTTAAAACACTGACAATGACAGCACTTTTAATGGAGACAGGAAAACACACTACCCTTGTGACATCTTGAAGAAACCACTGCTACACCATGATATAGCTGCAGTGTAAAAATCTACTCCAACACTTTGCATAGATTCACTCCCTTTATCTCCAGCAGTGCACCACACCAGAGCATGGACACGACACTGACAGAAACAGAACCCTTCCTTCAGGTTTCCTCTTGGATTTGTTCATATCAAGAATAGAGATTTGACACACCATACGAAACAATATCAAACACAATACTATGTGTCATTAAAAAGGGATAAATGATTTATTAAATCAGGTCTTTTTCTTCTGTACAACAACAACGGTACATCGTACTGTGTGGACTTCCAATCTGTGGGACACTACACAGTCAAGCACATTTCAGCACTGTCACATGTTGGGTTGGAAAGGTAGAAAATATCACATCAGCACAACAAATTCTAACAAATCTTCACTATTTCGTAATTCATGTGCACTCATTTTCCATATGCCACCATGTTTTCAGTAGTTGTACATTTGTCTTGTATCCAGTAATCGTGTAGGAGGATTTCCATGAGAAGGAAGTCAGAGCACTATAGGTTAGTAACACACTAGTTTTAAAAAAGGTAGAACTAGTTCTGTACCGAATGCCACTTTTTAATGCTTAAAAGAGCAAGAAGGGCACAAAAAATGTGAAGAGGATTAAGCAAAAACACTTTAAAATTATGCAAGAACTTTGCGATCCCTGCTCCACATGGCTCTGTGGAAATGATCTGTCTCACTGCTCTGGTCAGTTTGCATGTGAAGAGTGTTTTTCTTTTTTTTCTTAAAGGTATTTCAGAGGAGGAGAAGCTCTTCTTAGTGTTCAGACACGGTGAGGTGCTGCATCTTCTTGGCGGCCTCTTCTGACACCATCTTGGATGACTTCTCCGGGCTGGGGACGGGGCTGGGATTTGGAGTATTTGCTGCACTGTTGGGATACTCCCTGTTGCCGAATATAATGCTCCCCACTCGCACATTGGTGGCGCCCACCTCGATCTTCAACACATGGGAGCACACATGTAAGAATGGAAAACACCCTCATGAACACATTAGACAGCAAGAGTCTTCATGAGTGTGATGTGCTGATTTCCGTGCTTTAATGACATGGTTATGGAATCAGATAGGAGCCAGAATAATGAGCGTCCTAGAGGTAACGGAAGACCTACATGTGAAATGTAAACACTACTGAAGACTTTATTGACTCAACACTGAATTTATAGCATTGAAATATTTTACCATCCCCATCAATGACAATTATTTCAGACAAAACAAGAAAATAGATTTCAAAAATCAATATTCAAAACACTACATAGAAATGACTCAAATTCATGAATCCATTCAACTCATGAACAATGAATTCAACTGAAAGGAGATGATCTGAATATAGGTTTCCATACTGGACACTCAAACAGCTTATCTGAATTTGTGAACCTTCAAAACAAACAAATAAAAAACTAAAAATCTAGTTTTGGCTTAACATGAATTTCAAAGAGGGGAATTCATATCCGGCTATATTTGCTTCCATGTGTGCTTAGAAGGAGTTTAGAAATGCTGATAAGGAATAATACTCACCGCATGTTCAAAATCTGTGGACATACCCATGCTGAGCTCCACGTCCTCCAGAGGCATCTTCAGATTGTCACACAGCTCCTGTCTGCGGCTCAACAGCATCTACACGAGGGACACGGTGTTGAGATTACGACTCACGCTTTCCAGCCCAATGTGACATCAACATCTGGGACTTTTAAAAATCTGATAACAATACACAGCCAGTTTTTTTCTCAAACATATAACATAAACAAGCTAAACAAATGAAACCCTCAGATTTATTTATTTTTGAACAATTGTAAACAGGAGGTATCTGAAGTGGGAACTTCTGCAGTGCCAGAATCAACATGTCAGACCTAGTTTAGCATTTCTGTACTGCAATAAGCTAACATCAGCCTGGCTGGTTTGTCAGTCTACCGCTAGCTGAGATAAAAATGTGTTTAGTTTCAGTTTTCAGATTGGATTTATGGGCTTGGGTTTTAGGATTAGCCTGATTTAGCAATGTACATTAATAGTCAAATTTAGTTTTAGTTTTTACTGTCATGAATTACAACAATCTGCCCCGGGTTGACAGTCAGGTCTGAAAGAACACATATTCATGTCAGTGTGGGGTTAGTACATGTGGGTGACAGTTAATTGTAGATTTACAGTTGGCATGTATGCTGCTCAAAACATTGTAATGCTGCTATCTTGAAAATGAGACTGTGTGATCTCAGCAGGAATCACAAAAAGACTGAAGTCATGAATACAGAAATACAGCAGACATCTTCTTTACACCAGCCTTAATTTGAGAGGTTTGAACTGGATGCATTCAGACTCTATTTAGTTTCTGTTTTTGAAACATACTGTTTGAGTCATTGTTTTAGATCACTTTCTCCCACCACCAAAACATGCATCGTAGCTCAGGTCTCCTGGCTTAGAGCTGGAGCTGCTCCTCAGGCACCACACAGTGGCTGCCCACTGCGCCTCAGGGGTCATAAACATGCAGAGAACAGACTTCACTACGTTGTGTAAGCATGGCTGTATGTGACAATAAAGGAATCTTCTTCTATGATGTTGACCTAATGTATAGGTTACCACAGAATTATTGGTACTCACAGAAAAGTGGTAAATGGCCTGTCTTTACTAAGTCCTTCAGAATTTTGCCTCTCACCTCATTGGCCTGCCCATCAGGAGCTACAGCCACCCAAAAAAACCTCGCAGGGTAAAGCAATGCAGGCCACAACACATTGTTTTCATAAGAGTATTTTATACCTGAAAGTCTGGGTTGGGGCCCAGGGTGAGGTCGTAGCCATAGCGCCCGATGGTCATGAGTCCGGAGAAGTGCAGGGCAGAGCACTGGGACACAATGTGTCTCACTGTGCTCACCGTCTCCTCTGGTGGCAGGCCGTGTTTACCTGCAACGAACATTTACATCCTGAACCTGACTTTGTTCAAACAACATGTTTGAGATGAGCTCACGAAACGAGAGCAGAGGAAGCAGATGAACTCAACACTAACTCTGCTCTCCACTGGTGTTGATCTGCAACATGACCTTTAACCTCTGCGTGCTGGCTCCTCTGATTCGCTGCCATGAGCTGTTGACCTTGTCAGCCAGTTTCATGGAGTCAATGGTCTCCACAAGGAACAGGTTTGGCACGCCTGCGAACACAAAGACGAGACTCGGTGCAAGACAGTTTTATTTTAGAGGCAGCTCGAGCATTCTGAGGTTGACAATCGCTCACCCAAAAGCTTGTTGACATTATTCTTCTGTAGATGGCCGATAAAGTGCCACTTGATTTCTGGACAGGAGTCTAAAATCTGAAATGAAGGGGGAAAGAAAGAGTGTAAAAGTGTCACAGAACAGGGTGTGAAATAAAATCAAGTCTGCCTTATAGAATATGGAAACCTACCAGAGGATCTGAGGCCTTGTCCACAAGTTCATTAACCTGGCGTGGAGACAAAGGTACATTATTTCCCACCTCTAGTCCTCTCAGAGTTTTGTGTTTATGCAGTGAAAAGTCTGGAGTGATGCACAGCAGCAGCGTTCTCTACTCACATAATTTTCTCCAAAGTTACGCTGCCCTTGTCGGTAGGCCTCCACAACCATGTCTGGGGGTTTTGTCTTGCTGACAGCTACGAGGCGAGGCGACACAGCTGGTAGTGCCTGAGGAGGACAGAGCAGCCACACGTTTCATCTGTATCTCTGACTGCAGCATCAGATGAGCTCAGTGCGTGATGCTGTACGTTCGCGGAGGTCTTTAGGTTCTAGTAGAGCAGTGACTCAGCCCTGTCACGATCCTGCAAGGCAGTGATGAGGCTGACTGTTTCTGGCTGCTGCTACGTTCAGATGCTGCTACACACCATGCACTCAGCTCTCCTCGTGATTTTGGTTTTAAGCTGAAAGACACCTGCACGACATTGGAAAGATGCTGTATATTCCTACATGCTCTGACCTAGATGACCTAATGGGCGACATCATGAAAATGACATCTATTACAGAGCTGCGGTGTGAGAGGCTGGTGAAACGCGTGGTCGTGTAAATGAACAGTCTACAAACATGCCAAATGCCACTCATGCAAATCTGAGGCAGTGTGTCTACGCAGCGACGCGCATGCACATACGCTGCGTAAGCATGCTCGTGCTGTTCGCACGCACATCATGCTGCCACTAACAGACCATGGTGTTATGAAAGTGCTACCACGATCCTGACTGTCTCCCATCCAAAGGTTGAGCTGTTTGGCACCCTTATATAACGAGTCGTGCTGCGGCACACGACATTTTCGTAGCCCGAAAGTGGAGCAACAGCTGCGGTGCTCCACACAGGAGCCTCTCGGGCTGCGGTTACCTTGGGCCGACGTGCTGCCGCCTGGTTCACACGCTCCACCACCGACTGAAGCGCCTTCCCAACCTCCTCCGACATTGCTACTTTCCACATACCGTCAAACGGCTACGTAAAGAAACGTCTCCACGATGACGACAATGGACTTTCAAAATAAATGTCCGCCTACAAAGGAAGTGCGTCTCTCAGATAGCGCCCCCTGATGTTCCTGTCTCCCAAAGTGAGGACGTCCTCTCCGCTAGTGTACTGCTCTTCCCCTCAATGACAGTACATCCCTCTCACCCCCATGCTTCTGCTCGTAATATAGAACAGCCCAAAGTATTCAGGCTGGTTCTTGTCACTTGATTTTACCCACTCAATGTTTTGCCTAAAATTGCTGAAAAAAGAAATTGTAAAATTGATGTTAAAAGGGCAAAAGATTTAAGTTGCAAAACAGCCCCTCTGTTTTCAGGTTGAGTCTTAGCTCTTTTTAATGCACACTCAAATCATCCATGAACACTCAAACAAAATATATATGTATATGATATCAGTTCACACATGAATGCCTACCACAAGGCACGAGGCACGGAGCTGACCTTCAGTCACCTTTAAAGTTGAGACTTAATGATGACACCTTACACATACAACAACCAATCAAACATTTGACCAAATTCTCAAACTGAGTGCATGGTTCATACTGTCATTGATCTGCCTGTTACAAAAAGAAATCCAACGGCTACAGTGTCATGTTTAACAAAACATTCGTCAGGGAATAACGTGTGGGAGGGTGGACACACACTGCACATCATAAACTGAAAGCACAAACACAAAATACAAAGAGAAACTCGTTTATTCACAAGATCACGCAATTCACAACACGTCAAAACAAACATCCCTGTCAATGGAGATCAAATGAAGACCTGTTACAATTCAAAGACACACAACTGATTTGCTGCTTTCAAACAAACTAAAAAGAATGACAGAATGTAAAAAGGTGTGGATCATTCTCTTCTCCACGTGCAGCCACCTCATCCTCGCTCATACTCTCTCCAAGGCCTCCAACATGATGATGCTGTTTCCTCTAATGACCTATGAGAAATGAGTTAACACACACTGCATTTAAAACACACATTGTAAAAGGTTTCAGTATAAGACTGAAGTTAAGGCTGGACCCTGCAAGCACTTAAAACACTCAGGCTGGCACAACAGAAACAGATGCCTTTTTCACAGCAAATACTTTGACTTGTCACAGGTGGATGAAGAGTATCTGCATTCCATTTAGATGTGAAAGCAGCAATGTCGTCAGTGTCTAAACAGGGTGTTTCAGCCATGTTTTTCAGTCGTCTGTCTCACGCACAGGCCACAGAAAGGCTTACATTTCACTCATGCGATACATGCACAAATGCAACCTGCGTAACTACTGTGACTGTGCTGAGTGCTGCCAAAACACGGGTGACCCACACTCATTAGGGTGATGCTGCTCTGTTAATGTGCTGCAGACACTGGGGAAGTAAACCTGGAGGTTTCCTGCTGATAAGTCTAACTGTCTGCTGTGACCAAGGGCATCTGACAGACTCATTACCAGATATCAAACAATGAAAGCTGTGATTGAACAATGAGTCTGAAGATATCAAATGTTTCCTGTTGTCAATACAAATGTTAACTAAATCCCACATACAGCAGAACACCGAGTGTGGGTTCATCTGCAGCTGAAAACAGTCCTCAATAAACGTGCTATTTCTTCCTGTTTGAGTAACATTTGTGAAAAACTATAAACTTCATCCCTGCTGAGAGCTGACTCTCGCAAAACAGCTTTGGCAATATTTACCAAATTGTTTTCAAACACAGAATTTGGACCATTAAATAAAATGGTAGGGGGTAAATATAATGCACTATACGGCAAATAGGAGAGTGATTTCAGACACGGTCCTGTTCTTGTCCTGGGATTTTCAGACAATAAGAAAAATACAGAATAACTTCAGCCAAGGTACTGACCACCATGCCGATGCTGTTCTGCTGTCCTCCAGGGCCAATCTCCAGAGAGTCATCCACCACCAGGTTCATAAAGGGGTCAAACCCCCGCAGGATGCCCTGCACATGTCTGCCTCCATTCAGCTTCACTAATGGACAAAAGAAATCATTGATGCATCTTGCATGATTATTCACTGCTCTTTTCAGTTCAAAGTCCACCCCGCCTTCAAATGATTTGCTTGTGTTGTTGTGTGTGTGCTGTTAGTATGAGGTCAGTGTGCTTGCCGACCATCCAAGCAGTATCAGTTGTTGTTTCCTGTCTTGATCAGACTGGGTTTGCAGATTACAGTAAACAGCTGGTTCAATCTTAATGTTGGAAAGAGCATCACACTCAGTGTAAGGCCACATTTGGCAGTTTCGGGTTTCCTTCATTAAGTGCCACCATACATGTACAGTAAGATACAGTACAGTGTGTTAATGACTAGTGTACATTCAATTTGATTTCCTTTGATAGATCTAATTCTCAAAAATAGAAACCAGTATATAATACACAGCAAGTAGCCCTTTAATCAGTGAATTCAAGCACAGTCAACACTTTGGTATCTTGAACGTACATAGAAATAGAGCATTTAATACTGCACTTGAAATCATGAACAGGGGTAGGATATCTAAGATTGGAGACAACCACAAAATTATTGTCTGGGTTCTACCATAATTCCACCTTCCACACAACCAGGAAGTAAATCCTAAGGTGAGGTTTAGCCAGGCTGTGGCGGTGGTTTGGAGTACAGAAGCTTAACACAGACAGCACGGAACGAATACTTTATTTCTGATTTTGCAGAGCCTTGTATTAAAATTTTACACAGAGGTTTCTAGTTGAAAATACACCCACTTCAATTTACACTACATCTTCGATGTATTCTTCGTTGTTGGCCTTTGTGCTTTTTGTAAACGTGAGTTCAGTCTGTACATTGCAGATGGTAATAAAGATCTTACATCTGCTACTTTAAATGCTGAACCAATTCAACAGAACATTCAAATGAGATGCAGCCAGATAACCAACAACACAGTAAAGTGACGGTCAATTTCAGTACAAGTGGCTTCGAATATGTACTTTTAGCCATACTCACACGAAAGCTTCTTGTCCATGAACCTAAACAAAAAAAGAAAAAATAACATTAGCTTACAGATATATAAACCCCGTATGACTGAATGAATGGCTAGCTAATGTTAGCCTGTTTCCACTGCAAACAATGTAGCACTGTTGCTACACGGGCACGACTTCAATCACTTAGAATACAAAGTACTGACACGTGTGTTCAAACACGATCGACAACTTACTTCTTCAGCTCGGGTGGGTGTGCTTTACTCATTTTAAATTATCGTCTAAACGCTAACAAAGTTGTTCGTTCGATTTTCGTTTCTCAAAACCGCGGAAGGAAAACGTGCGCCGACAGACCGGAAAATAACCAGCGAACTTCCGTAACGACGTTTTGCTGTGTGAACAGCGCCGCCATGAGGCCAGGAGGAGGCACAGCCAGGTTTGTTTTCGTGTTTTGTACAAAAATGTGAACGAAAAGAGGGAAAAAGCTTTTTTTTTTTTTTTTTTTTTTTTTTAAGATTTGCTTGACAGAAAAACATGCTGCAACATGGATTCTGCTAACAATTAGTTTCATACACACACCTTGCAGGAACATAGTGACTACCCAGTTTACCGGTGTGATGGTCATGAATGTACTCACAAGATCAATAAAAAGAAAACAAACAAACATCTCATGGGAACTGTTAAGTTTTAATTATGTTATCTATAAAGAGCCATAAACTAATTTACAAAACACCTTGAAAAAGTGGAGGAATAAAAACATATCAAATAACTTTCCACATTTTCACAGTAGCTGAAAATCATTTAGAAAAAAAGAACTTGTTTGATCCTCGTTCATTCACCAAAGCGCACTTCTCAAGCATCAAAGACATACTGAAGGGCTGCCATCAGTCTATCTGTTTGCATAGCTAGGTAACATCACCCGAGAGCATGCCAGCTAAACAGACAGTGAAAAGTAGCCGTGCGTACAGCTCCAAATCTTATCCACTGTATCAGGTGCATGACCATGGCTTGTTCATTCTGATCAGCTAAGAAGACAGGTCTTAATGAAAGGCATTGTATTAGGTGTAACTATCTATAACAGCCATTGAAAGTTTGTTCATTTATGGCAAAAACAACTGCCACGTGTTGGAACCTTGATGGAGCATGATGCACAAACATTAACATTTCACACTAAGTGATTTCCTTCATACTCTGTAGGCTCGATCAAAGCACTAAATTTCCATCCAGGTGCTGTGAGCAGAGCTACAAATTCAATACAAATACTCAGGTCCAACACATGACAGTAACAATCCAGACAGTGACACACCAAAGTTCCCACCAATCCATGACTAATTATTGCCAAAACTGTAAAAAAAAAATAATAATAATAATAACTACAATACAACAGAAGACAAATCTGACCTCAATTAGATAAAGCACTCCAGGTGTCTGGTGCAAAAATAGTCTCTAGCAAACGTGATATCTCTGGCAGTGCTTTGGCTAAAACATATGAAGGTTGTGCAGAGGGACTCATTTCCCAAAATGCACCTGATGATCTTAGTCCCATTGTAGATATATGGGGCTAAGTTTCTCTTTACTTTAACATGCTTTTGGGGAACAAAGTCTTCTGTATGAAACAGTGGTGTGTCAGTGATGCCAAAATCTAACAGAGGAGCATATTGCTGTTTTTGCATGTTTTTCCCCCAACTTTTCAGGCAGCCACAAGATTCAGTGTATTTCATTAAAGTATGAAATCGACTTGCAGACTTATGTTGAGTCGAACTTATGTCATCTTTACATTTTAATACAGCTGAATTTATTAAGTGTGCTCATTAATGGGGCGTACAACTGCTTGTGGGATACCCCAACTTATTTCCTGCACATGAACACACTTTGTTCACTTTTCAAATGTATTAATATGCAGTGCTTAAAAGTGAATTAAATGGCTACTGTAATGGATCTCACACAAACTGATTTGCATACCATACTGAGAAAGAAATACGTGGCTGCCATGAATGTAGAAAACACCTGAAAATCTGAAAAGAACCGCACACTGCAGGCCAAATAAAACATGCAAAAATCTCAGTATGCTCCTCTGACAATCCATTCTCTTTAAGCCTCAATATGTTGGCATGGACAACATTTAACCAACAGCATAGGTGTAAAAAGATGTTGTGAATGCTCTATCAATGAACTGGTTAATCAACAAGAACTCCATAAAGATTTCATTACTATCTAATCCTTCACGGCAAAAAGGCATTTGCTGATGACATTCAGAGTGAATCTCAGGCTTTGCTGGCCTGATGTGTGTAGCCCTCTGTGACGCTGTCCTCCTCCACCCTGACTCGCAGGTGTTCCTGACAGTGCTCTAGGAAACAGTCCAGTGTTGAGAAACCCTGCTGGCAGGGCACACAGTGGTACAGCCTCTGTCTCTTTGAGCCCAGCCATTTACAGGCGTCCATCTCGTTTGTGCACACACTGCACTGTCTCCTCCTCACGGACGACTGATGGAGCTCCACATGCTCCCTTAGCTGCGACTGCAGAGAGAAAACCTCTGCACAGGAGGGGCATGGGAACTCTCTCTCAACCTCCTCCTCCTCCAGCACCTCCTCCACTTCAGGCACTTCTCTGCATCTCTCTGGATCGGTAACCTTGTGCTCTAATCTGGCCACCTTCCTGGGCTTCCCTGGACCCGCCCTAACTGTCTTGTTATCTGCGAGGCTGGTTTTGACTTTATTTGGTGTATTTTCTGAAAACTTTGAGTCTTTGGTGGTACATCGTACAGACAGGCTTTTATTTTTGATTGTAGTGAAGCTTGAGGCTGTGTGCTGTCTGTAATGAGCCCTAAGTGACAAATGATGGAAGAAGACTTTTCCGCAGACCTGGCACGGATACGCGTCTGCTTTCCTGCACTTGCTCATGACTGGCCTCGGCTCTCTCCTCATGCTTTTCTCTCTGCTGTGCTTCTCTTTTCTGTGCAGGTACAGCTTAGAGGTGGTTCTGAAAACCATGTCACAAGAGCGACAGTTCATGCACTTCTTTTGGGATTTGGGCCTTTTAACTGGATCCCCATTCACCTTGACATTCCCTCCTTTTCTTGCTTCTTCACCAGTAGCTTCTCCTTTGGTCTTCTGCCCCTGTGGAACCATCAGTCGCTCCTCTGAATGGTTGGTCTGCTCATGGCGTGTCAGTCCAGCCTCTGTGCGGAAGGCTCTCATGCAAAATTGGCACCGATTGACAGCTCTGCTGCTGGAGCCTGGGGCAGCTGAAGAATCAGAGCGAGTTGAGTCTCCCTCAGAGACTGGTGGAGAATCATCTGGAAGGCTACTGGCATCAACAATATCTGATGGGGATCGTGGTTCACTACAACCAGCCTGCTGATGGTGCAGCAGAGCCTGCTTCTGGCTGAAGCCTCTCCCGCATGGGGCACAGGCATAAGGGCTAGTGTCCAGGAGGTGAGGCTGGCAGTGAGGAGACTTGCTCTGCGGCCTGCCAGGATCTGTGGTGTGAGTCATACATGCAGGACATGGAGAACTGAGCGGTGATTCTCCATGACAAAGCTCACACGGGGAGAAATCATGATCACACTTATGTAGCAGTAAGGACGACCTCAGGGAGAACTCCTGCCCACAAGAGGGACACCGGTGAGGCTTGGGTAATGTGTGTTTCAGTTCTTGGTGGTGCAGCAGATCTGTCGCATAAGGGAAGCCCTTCCCACATTCTGGACAAACATATGCGGACAGGTGGGATGGTTGGCGCCTCTCGCTGCGTGTGTGTTGTTTGGTCTCAGCCCGTGCAATGAAGCTGGCGAGCTTCGACAGAGTGTCTGCTGCTGTCCTGGAGCGGCTGAACGACTCCTGGGCCCTTGTAGTGCTCCAGCTGACTCCATCCATCTTCTTTCACCAAGCGTCTCCTGCATTAGTACAGACAGTAGACGTTTGAGTCATTCACGTGGAAATCTCACAAATGTAAGAATCAAAATAACCAGCTCCAACATTAAGCAGTGTTTGGTTAAGAGGTACTGAAGCTGAATGAGTCAACAGCTCGTCAAGTTTTGACAGGGAAAGGGGAAGCGTGCCTTCTTCACAACTTCTTCCTCTATTTTGCTGACGTTATCGATAAGTGGTAGATTTAACTTTACAGCAACACAGACAGTTTGTTAATTAATAACAGGGCAAGAAAACGTCCATTTAATGTGAAGTTAATGGCATGGCAGCAAGATTACTAACCTTACTGCGCGACCACTGGCTAGCTTCGTGTTTGCTAACGTTAGCTCGCTGCTAGCTGCGCTAACATGTAAACGCACATTTTCCGTGTAAAGCAGCTGACCTCGGCACTCAGCGGTGCAGTGGCTGAAATGCCAAATGGTTAAATTCAGGCGGTGTGTCCCGTTAGCATGTCGTTTCGCTGACACAAACCACTGTAGCATGACTGCAAAAGTGAAACCTGAGTTTTGGGGGTGGGGAAGGGGGTGGACTACTTCTTCTTCTTCTTCTTCTTCTTCTTCGTCTTCTATTTTTCTTCTTCTTTTCGTTTTCCCACAAATTGCAATTTATGACTTTGAAGGTACATGGCTCCACCTGCTGCACCGGAGTCTGCAGAAATGGCGTATTTACACTGCTACCTACCTAAATGAACCCCATAAATCAATGTTGACTCAGCTATAATCTTCTTATATTAGCTCGTATCCTTCCTTGTCCATAATATTCCCTCTAGATTAAATTCTGCCCTGTCGCTGTGTAACCACACCCGAAGTTAACTCAGTTATGGTAACGTCAGTATGCTGTCTGACTCTGTATGAGCTTTCTTTTTAAGCACATCTGTGTTATACTAAATCCATCTGCAGATCATCCAGATGATTTCCACTATGTAAAGTTTTGTTTCAACATGCCCACTTTGGATTCAGGGAACAAACCCCAAACTAACAGGAACTGCTTCCTTATGTGAAGAAAAAAAGTTGATGATACTTTTAGGAAGCACAGATCATCATTTTTGTTGTTGGTTACAGAAACCTATTTTTCAGTGATGTACAGTTTCATTACAGTACATTACAGTACATTCATTACATAGTACTGTTTCATTAGTGTAGGCTCTTGTTTACTTACCTTGTTTAATATTCTAAACTTCTGTTTTTTCTTAACCTCAAACATACTGTATGTCTAAAGGTTACTTGATATTATTATGAAGTGTACGATAGATTCATTATGTCCTCACTCTAAGTACTGTAGCTTAGATATGTTTAGACTCTTTGAGTAGATAGTGACAGAAAAATTGTTAATTATGTACAACCTGAAAAATGATCACAGCTTGTAATAAAACGAAAGGTAAGAATTAGATGCCAAAACTCTCAAAGACGTGTGTGTGTGCATGTGTGTGGCCATCTGTTAGTCCTCTTTCACAAATTTGGTATGTTGTTGCATCAGTGTCATTCAGCCATTTATTCATGAACTGCTCATCACTGTATTCTTTGTATTTATTCATGGAGGCATTTAGCACATTAATAGTCACATTCACTTTTTGTGCATGCGGTTGTTATTAGTTGTGCATGTGTGTTAGTAGTTTTGTGTGTAAAGTGCAGTTAGTGGTTATTGTGTGTAGTTAATAACTACAATAAACCTTTCATTCATAAAGTACGTCGTTATGTGAGTTTGTGTGTGTGAAGCATCATGATCACTGTTCACTACTCAAGATCTTCGTCATAACCTTCAAACTGAGACTAAATGAATTTATTGGCTATCATCTTTTTCCTGTCAAAGGGTGCTGAGTTTACTTAATTCAACTGTGTTATTTAATAGAAATACTAGGCTTTTTCTGATAGCTGGAGCTAATTGTAAATCCAGCACTTTCTTTGAACAAAGTCCTTTGCTATAATCTTTTTAACTAAACTCCATCTCAGACCCCCCTCCACCTGAAGTGTCACCCATGCCTGCACTCATGGCACATTTGAATGCAATCCTTTGAAGCCCTTAAATCAACCAAGGGTTTACTCGTTAGCCATCCAACCACCAGGTCAAAGTCCAACCGCACTCAAAAAAACAACAAAGACAAAAAAAAAAGCAAACCTGATTCCAACAGCTTTTGAGCTTCAACAGTCTATACTGGGTTACCAATGTGTTGCTATGAAAATAAAAGCTTGTTTGTTTGGGCAGGAATAAAATTCCTGAAAACATAATATCCCCCCATACATATACACACAAATGCTAAAATGAAGAACAATCGTTTAATATAAACAAAAAGTTAATGTACAGCAGGTACTGTAATAATTTAAGTATTGTATTGGCTCAATAAAGATTTGGCAAATTATTGTTGAAACAACACAGTTCTGAAACAAATCAACAACTTTTCATTTTGTCAGGCTGTAGTTATCAATATCATATTTTGAAAAAATATGACCTTTCAATAAAAACAGTGTGGAGCGAACAATACCATTTCAGTAGTGACACAATCAGTTGGTGCACCTGAATGTAGAAAACCTACTTTAAGGCTAAAGGCATACTGTCGAAAAACATTCAAAACGTTTCAGATGGATTTAAGCAAGGTTGATTAACACAAGATCAGAAGCAGCTTAACTGACAATGAATGAGCCATAAATAGGCGTGTGACATAATGTTGGACTTTTCCAAAACAACAATGATCTCTGACTCAATTTAAGTACCATACCACCTTCAGAAGCACTCCACTGATATAATGCCATAAAGAAACTTTGACATATATATATAAACATATACATATATACTGTATATACATACATACACACACATATATATACATATACACACACACATATATATGTACATATATACATACATATACACACCTACACATATATGTATGTATATACATAAGTAGAGATACTTAATAATTCTTGAATAAGAATTAAGAGTCATTCTAACACTGAAAGATGTTTCTCCATTCAATTGGTTGTATTGTACAATGACCAGTGTAACAGCCAGGAAACCAGTTTGTATTCAATCCTGATTTAAACGCTGCTACAGCCTCACATAGCTTTTGCTTCAGAATGGTTCAATTCTCACACGTCACACAAATGACCAATGCAATAACTCATAAAACACATCTAACTGTTTGGAAATCAAACTACCAAGGCAAACGATTGTCATAGCTTTCAAACATACTTTGTGTTATAATTAGCACTGTAATGAAGGTAGATGCAAAGTAACAAACATTTTAACCCGCTCCTGGAAAAAAAGGTGTCTTGGATCGTGTCACAGACTGGAAAAAGTCACAGATAAAATATAAACCAAACCTGAACCACAGACGAACATAAAACACAAGCATTAATAATAACAAAGCGTCCATGTTACAGTTATAAAGACAGGAGTACATTATATATGCTCAAGACAAAGGCATCGTCATATTCTGAGCTGCACGGTTTCTCAAGTAGGATGGTGTGAATAAACGTCCTTCAGTACCAACAAGCACAGAGAGGCATTTCCTCCATTTTAAAAATGTCTTCAACCCCACAAACAATCAAATTAGCAAAATTATTGAACATTGAACTATGTGCTATGCATATGCAGTTTTACAGTGACCACAGGTATGTAAATTTGATCCTTTATAGATTATCAAAAAATCATTTAGAAGACTACCACTCACATCGTTATGCATAAAGGAGATTTGTAAAATCAGCACGCTCAGGTCAAAACAGACCGGTTGTTGCTGATTTCATTTTGTGCCAGTGTGAGTGTTCACGTGCAACAATCTCTAACGAAAATAGAATTTTAACTGTCTAAAATCTAATAAAATTTAGATTCATCTTAGTCGGCAAAATTAGATTCGACCCATTTCAGCTGACATATGAACAGGGAATTCTTGAGTCTTACACCTGAATACCAGCCAAAATTGAGTGCCAGTGAAACTGACTGATTGAATCCAAACTAAGGACTTTCATAGACTGATTGTGTAGTGCAGATTTGGTAACCCTTAAACCAAAATGCTAAAACAGCTTGACAGTGTCAGACTAATACGTTCCCTCCCGTTAACTACAAAAAAACGAAAATAATAATCTGCAGATACCATCTTTCACTAAAAGGATGATCTCATAAACATTCATCATCCCATCATATTACAGCAAGTGTACATTTCATTTGAGAGACAATCAATGTAGCATGACCAAAAACAATAGAAGTAAACCAAGATGGCCTAGCTATGTTATTTTCATACTGTAACAGTCTTTTGATACAGTGCTTCATGTTAACTGCAAATAGTCTCATATTCACTGGGCTCTATGGGTGCACCATAAACCCAAATCCAGTGATAGTCACTGGGCTTTATTTTCACAGGATAAGTTTTGTGGCTCTGAGATAACATCCTGCAGGTGTCCTGGAGCTGCACTTGAATACTTGAATCCTCAGGTGATCTCAAATACAAAAGTTAGTGTGTGGAGCATTTCAGATGCTGTGGATCCATTCCGTCATTTCGTCCTGTAGCTACTTTGTTTGCTGTGAGCAGCCCTGGGCCTATCTCTTGTAGTGGCTGGGCGCGTCTGCAAACATGTACTTCAGTCTGTAAGCTTCGGCCAGGAGAAGACCCACCTCCTCGTTACCCCAGTGGATTGTAGGAAGGTTCTGCAGTAGCATAAGAAGGCCCTGAAGAGCAACAGGAGTTTAATTCGACACGGACACCATTTTGGTAGGCAGAGGTTAATAACAGTGTGGACTGCATTTCAAATACACAGTATATACTGTCTGCAGGTTGGTACGTCAATTCTCTGACTGAGACAATGGAATCAGGCTCTAAAAGCTGTAACCATCATCAAATACTTCATGTTGTAATTTCAGTTTATGCCAGAGATGAAAAATGTGAAAACCTCCCATCAGACTTATCCAAAGGGACATTTTCAAATCATCTTGTTTGGTCCAAACAAAAGTCCAAACCCCAAGAGGAGTCAATTTACTATCACATAAGACAACTGACCTGATGATGGCGCAAGACTACAGGTTAAGGGATCAAAGTTATCGAAATTGAACCTGAGCGGGACATGAATGTGTTTGCTACAAAGAACAGGTATCACTGCAAAGACATCGGTACCTGAAAGTCAACCATGGAGAGGATTTCTTTGCGCCACTCAATGAGGAAAGCAGCACATACATATAGGTGGAAGTGTGAGAAACCCTCTGCTTCAGCCTGAGGAAAACAGAACAGTATTGCAGCCAATTACAACATGACTTTGACCATTTACCAAAGGTTACAAGCCAAGACATCCATAGGGAGAAGAGAGTCTGCCCTAAACCAAGTTAATTTAACTTAACTGAGGTGTACACTCTGCTCTACCTGGTAGGTGTCCCAGAGACGGATAGTGCAACGAAGCGGCAGCTCCCTCATTAGCAGATTGTTCATCCATCGGAAAGCAAACTGCAGATACTCTACCTCATACTTCTTAAAATGATTGTGAATGTCCTCTAGAGACAGACAGACAGACAGACAGGTAGACACATACACAAAAACACAGATGTTATCAAGTGTTGACCATTTTCTACATACATGAGCTCATGGTAAACAAGGGCCAAACAAAGAGGAATGAGCAGGACACATGTCAGTACAAAGTACAGGCAACCTTAACCCTGAGACACATGAAAGTCCTTACTGCGACTGACAGGAGTCCACTTACCATCTATCCTACTGACCAGCTCTTCTAAAGCTTTCACTTTGTTCTGGATTCCAGGCTGAGCAAAGGTATAGTTGTCCTGAAAGGATACCATTTTCAGTAAACCAGCACAGTTTCAGTTTTCAAGAAGCATTGTAGAAATGCATGTTTGTGACCAGACCTGTATTCCATCCAGCAGCTTGCTCATGCACCAGAAGCTGTCCGCTTCAATGTTTCTCTGGGTGTCCAGAGGCAGCGCGGCCACTTCAAAGCTCTCCACATCCTCTGCTGGAACAGCAAATAACAGTGAATGAAACAGAAAAGACTTGGCTCATACAGATGACTCTTAGTGAGACTTCTAGATTTCTGAATGCTGCTCTCTACTGGGGTTGGTTGAAGAAATGTTTGTGACCTTGGATGTGGTAACATCTTGGGCTGCCCCCAGAAATCAGCATCATTGTACACTGAACGATGCACGCTACAGGACGACAGGCTGCACACATTTACAAACTGAGTCTCTTCTCAAAGAGACCTAACCACTGCAATTAACTGTGATGGACGTAGAGAAGGGTAATGGAAATGGACACACTGGGCAGCACAAGGCAGGGCAGTGTGACTCTGGTCTGTTGGCTCCTCTGATGCTCTCAGCTCCACAGCTGACTGTGAGTTAAGTCGGCTAAACTACTCATGAATCAGACGCTGGTACAACACCCTCTACTGCTGTGTGACTGTGTGTTCACTCGTCAGCAGGCCGGCAGGACAGATGCTCCATGTTGCACTGCGATTTTCAAACTGAACTATGAGCAGGACACACTGTTACTTTCTCTTACTGAGTCAGAATCTGATGTTTTCACATCACAGATGATGAACAAAGGAATTAAAACACATGTCTTAGAGGTAAATCATGAGACTAATGCAGTCTGAAATAAGACTTCAGTGTAGGGCAGCTGCTCAGGTGAGCCGACACTGACACAGGGGGCGAAACAATGGCAAGATAGGTGAGGTAAGGTATTAAACAAAAGACATCAGCAATTATGTTTCTATTATTAAATGAAAAATATCAATTGATAAGAAAAAGCACTAACCACTAACTAACTGTTCCAACAACATGTAAAATAGAGAGCCAGACCAGATCACTGGGCAGAAAAAGCCTGGTATGAGTGATTTTGGTCCAGTGTGAATGAAACAGGACTCTGTGCAGGAATGTTCCCAAAAGTAACTTACTGACAAACTCAGACAGGAAGACGACAAAGAAGGGCGTGACCAGATCATTGATGCCCTGGACGTAACCGCTGGCCGGGTGACGGATGGCCCAGATAAAAAGAATACGCTCAAACACCTGAGGAATGAAAGACAACAGAACAGTTCATCACTGTGTATACCAGATTTATTATGGGATTAGAAGAACATTGACACTATTGTATAGTTGCTTAGGCTCAGTTTTTACAGCAGAGTTTCAATATGTGAAACTCTTGAGGAAAAGAGCCAAATAAATTCTTACCTTTAAAGTGCAAAACACTACATCACATGCTCAGTCCCCACAGTACAGAGACCTCCGATTAGCACGAGTTTCAGTATTTATTGCCAAGTGCACACATGAGTTTGCAGGAATTTCTCCTGGTCTGAATATTACCCTGGTGAACAGTACTGCAACATAAATGCTAATCACTTCACCATTAGTGGAGTACATTTGAAATGTGTGGCAGCAGAGGAAGAAAAAATGAGATGTTACTTCCCTTCTTTTGATTACTGCCAAAGTACTGCAATGCATTAAGTGTTTGTTACAGTAGTGTAGACTGTAGTTTCATGGTGTGTGCCTTGCAGCATGACAGTATTACTGTAACTTAGCAGATATTTGATGAGTTAAGGATTACTCTGGAGATTTGGAGATAGTAATGATTCTAGAGAATAACTTCCATTGAGAAACATGTCTTCACTCCGTTCAGGCCTTCGCAAAGTTTGGACCTCAATCTCCATATTGTAAACTGGCGGCCTGCCAAAGCTTCGCACCCCACCCGCGGAATATAAATGAAATCAGAAAATGTAACGCATCTAACGTTACTCACGTTACTCTGTTTTTGTTTGCTTTTTTGCAGAGATCAGGATTCATTCATTGGTAGTTGAACAGTTTTTTTTGTATGGAGCACTGACTGCCTCCTTGATGGAGGTCAGGGAGCATTTTCTAGTTCAGCATCTCGTTATCATTATGTATTTTCCATGTTTTTTAGGAGTCTGTTGACTCATACAGACTCACAAAAGTAACAATGATTGCGTAAGAAAGCATTTAGGGCTAAATTAATCTAATTTCTTTATTTAAGTCTGGCCCCCACAGTGTCTGGTTAGAAAGATTCTGGCCCTTGCACAAATGCAGTTGAAGACCCCTGCCATATCTTGAAAAGTTCTGAATGGGCTACAAGCCGTTATTCAGGGTACCATTTTCTACTTTGAAATAAGCCTTGTATTGTTCAATAAATTGTTAATGATGCTGACCATACAGCTGAGCTGGAGATCCTTTACAGCCATCCTGTGTCCACCTGAATGTGCTTTTAATGTGGCTTATTTCTCTGTCACTGACATCACTGTCATGGCGATGTTAACTGTGAGAGAGTGCTGTGTGTTGATGCTGTTGTGTTCACATATTAACAATATACTGGAGAACTCCTAAAGCACAGATTCAGAATGTGTCTCGAATTTCCACAACTAGCATAAATATAGTTGTAAGTATTGAAATAAATATGGACTGAGTGTCTGAGCCTCCACTGCCTCAGTTTCATGCTGGACCAATCACAAGAGATGTGACTGTAATCAATTAATCAAATGTTATTTTGCTATTGCCAAATTTCTCATGCTTGTCTGGCCACAAATCTTCAGTGTTTTGAAAACCTACGTGAAATCACCACATTTGAGGAACACTCAGACTCAGTGAAGTTCCTTTCTACAGAACAGTTCCTCGGCAGTAATCTGATGGCTCTTTCTCTGTGGCTGCTTACAGCACAACATCACTGACAGGCTCATGAGTTATCTGAGGCAGACAACACCTAGGTTTATTTAATGTCTCCAGTCTCATTTGTCTATATTTGACATGAGCTAAAGCCATGCTGGGATTTGTTGAAATGAGCCCTGAGGCCTGTATCACAGTACAAGTTCAACTCCGTGGCTCTCCTCTCTCTCCACGTACAAAAACATCTCTTCATTTACCTTAAATCATTTTATTATTGCATTTAATTATCATGGCAAGCAAAATGATTCTACTGATCTCTCTCTCTATTGCTCTTCTTCTTGTCATTTTATTGTAAACTAAGTACATTTGTCTGTTTTTCCAGATCCAGCTCTCCAGTGAACCGATCAGTTGCCATGGTGAAGTAGCCCAGTTAAAAGCTTTGTGATAATGGAAAACTTGGGCTAAGTTTAGGTTACTGCTTCATGCTGACTTTGATAGATGAACCAAACAAATACAAAACAAAGTGTAAGGGTTCCCACTTTAGTTTAAAGATGACACCATGAGCCAATGCCTCAACAGTGCTGAATCACAAACCACACAGGGTCTGTGCAGGACTGTGAAGTGCACGCTCAAAAGAAATGAACCACCCACATGCACTTCAGGTGAGAAATCTGAACTGTCTGTAACTCCTCTGCTCCTCACTCGTTCAGATCTTACCTCTTGTACTACAGGCTGCTGGAACAAGGGAATCAGAGGGTTGGTTCTAGGAATGTCGATGTGGATCTAACAGGAAAAACAATGATTGAGATCTTAACTCAAGATAATCAAAGCCGACAGCATGTTTGTGCATATTTCCTACAATATCCTCCCTTTAATATCAAAGATATTATGGTGTTTACTGATGAGTAGTTGCAGTTTAAAGGCTTTTCTCCATTTGTTAACTCTAACTGTATATTACCTGTCTGTATGTGTCTTTATAGTGCTCGTCTGTTCTGGAGTGGTAATACTGCTCTATGAAACCAAAGTATTCTTCCCGCTTCCTTTTTAGCACCAGCTCTCTGCGCTCCTTGTTGGCCGGGAGGTAGCCCTGTCAGACACAGAGGAGAGGAGAGAAAATGCCAGTGAGGAGAAGCTTTCTCTGATTATGTGAGCAGTTTCACAGGCCAGCCATTTGAGATAAGAGAAAAGAGAGGAGATAAGGCTGCCGTACGGGTAAGGCTTCTGACGTTATGCGAGCATTTTCTAAAAACAGGAGATGCTGCAAAATTTCAGGTCATGAGACTCACAGAGAGAAGTCTCCATGTGATTGGCCGGACTTCTCTTGGGATGCCCGACCAGCTGTGCTTCCGGAGCTCCTCTGTAAGAGCACAGAGCAAGATATAAAAACACATTATCAACACTTTCACTCTGTAGAAAATCACAATGACAGACAGTACATTCAGCTCAGTGTTCGACTGATTTTTCAATGGCCGATACAAACATTTACAGAGCAGGACGGCTGAGGGCAGATACTGTATATAATGCAAATACAACAATCCAATAATAACAAATGAGACACAACTGCAGAACTTAAATTAACATTTATTTAACACTAACTTTATTGTATGCATTGTCTGTGACACGTCTGCCTCTCGAGCACAGGCATTGGCCGATGCAGATTATCTCACAAGGCTGACCGATTAATCGGTCAACCACTAACTCAGAAAGTAGGGTCAGCCTGGAACCAATAACTACTCTAAATCTACACGACGACAGCGTGGCTGTTTTGCCCTCCTACCTAGGTCAGTGTTAGGACTAGCCAGCAGCTGCTTGAATTTATCCAGCCGGCTCTTCTCTCGCACCGTCATGGGCGGTGCCCCTGATGCATTCTGGTCTGAGATACGAGCCACCAGTGGGATGATGGGACGAGCTGGGAGAGTATGTTGCTTCTGGAGCGGGGAACGAACTGAAGAGGACCAGACAAGGTTATATTATGCATCTTTGATATGTTTAACTTATACATTTTAATGAAGACAGACTGCCTTCTACCTTTTGATATCCTTTAAAGTTTGGATCTTTTTATCAGTGTGTATAAATTCTTTTTGTGCAACTTTTAGCTTATTATGGTGTTCTTAGCTGCAGCTCATGTACCAGTTTGATATTCCTTTTATCATGTAACTGGAGATAATTGTGATGTTTTCACCAACGTCCTGCCTCACAATCACATACAGTAGAGTCATACAGTTGTGGATAGGAGCTGCACAGTATAAACACAGTCTAGTCCTGCTGACCATGAGCAGAGATGCTGGGGGCTCAAGGCACACAGTGCTATACATTTGTGATTCATGTGTGAGGGTCAGATAGAATTCCTCTTTTTTTTCACAAAGACAATTTAAAGAGCTTATTATTTTTATGTGAAGCACTTGGTGCATGTGATTGCTTTATTGTGAAGCACTTTGAGCTGCAATTTTTATATTAAAGGTGCTATGCAAATAGAGTTTATTACTATTACTAACTGTGGTAAGATACACTGTCAGTGCCCAGTAATGGTTCATGCTGTGTTCATGCTGATAAAGTCAGTGGTACTTTGACCAGAGTCATTCGTCTGTATCACTGAAAACACTTCAGTGCCCATGGTGATAACAGCATTTGGAGAAACATTTTCAGGACAGCAGAATGTGCTGCCAGGCTCATACTACAGGCCTGCACCCAGCTGCATAAACTCCCTCAAGTTTCAAATTTTAAGTTTGTCCCTTATGCAAAATATTTGATTAAGCTAAGGGAAATATTTTGCCTCAACTGAGGTTGCTGATGATTTGGGAGCGTTGCATAAAGCCTCTTCGATTGTCTCCTTGTCTAAGTGTTTAGACTAAGGCTGTCACAGTAGTTCTTGTCATAATACAGCATATGTGCACTTCAGTTACCATGGTTACACTCCACTCACATCATCATCCCTTAATGTGACTTGACAGCATTATTGTCAGTGACAGCTAGCTTCTCCAAAATGGAGAACAAAAAGAATACAAAAAGAAAGCCAGAATGTTCTCCTCAAAGGACATGGAAAGATATAATCCAAAGACATTTCTTTTCTCAGGCATCCTTAGATGAGAATTTAAGGGCAACTTTAGCGTAAGTGGTGTTATGTAACCATGCACAGATATAATCCTACTAGGCCTAGCTGTACTGTTAGGTCCCCCTAATTAGCTTCACTATGAATCCCCTGATAAGCTGCTCAGTAGCTCTTAATGCTGAATGAAGTGCTGCAGAATATCACCCACATACCTGAGGACGTGTTGAGGTGGGCATCACTACTAGACCTGAAAACCTTGCCGTTGACGTGCTCGCACTCTGTGTCCTCCTCCTGTACATCTTGGAGCTTTTCAGCTTCTGTCCTGGGAGCTTCCGGTCTGTGTGAGTCCCACGTTTCTGTGTCACCGGCCTGATTCTGCTGATGCTGATTGGAAACACATCAGAATATCTCCTCTCATTTCAGACCAACTCTATGCCCTTAACTGCTCAATGAGAAAAATGATATCTTATGGATACCTGGCTCTGTGTGGACACAGACTGCTGGCCTGATGGCAGGGATGCAGGGGCGGGGGTCGCAAGGAAATCCTCGTCCTCTTCATCGTCAATGTCCCACGCATCGTTGGTACTACGGGCAAACTCATGGAAGCTAGAGGCCTTTTTAGACTTGAGATTGTTGAACTTGGGCTTTGTGTCTTTGGGATACCTGCAGAGAGACCAATCAAGAGATGAAGCAGACAGAAAGAGAAAGAAAGAGGGAAAAATTAAAGAATGTACTGGTCTCACTCATGGCAGCACTGGTAGCTGACATACATGTTGAGATGACATCGCCAAAAGGAACAAAAAACAACCAAAACAAATCCTGGAAATCCAACAAAAAAGGGTGATAAAACTCAAAGTCTGTACACTAAGTTAAACAATGTCAAAGGTCAGCACAGGTACAGCACAGGTGCATGCAATCCACACATACTCGAGCATGGAACGATATGCTGAGAAACAAAGTTGAAATAAATAAGTTGAATAAAATGCAGGTAGGTATCACGACGCCATGCAGTCCAGTTGGGTTTAGCACTTACGTGCGACGCAATCGTGGGTCGAGAGGTGGATGCTGCGCTCCATAAACTGGCTGTACACTGTAGAAGACGACATGTGAAATGCTGTCACCTCAGCAAGTCTACTCATCAATTATAATTCAGAGGAAAGCTTGAAGACTAATGTCCTGTGCTTGTCACACATATTTTCTGTTGTTTCCTTGTTGCAGTAAGTAGCTTTATCCCTTCAAAATAAGTTCACTTATAGCACAACGAACAACGAGGGATCACAGAAGAGAATGCAACACGACTGGAAATGACACTTTGGATGTATGGCTGCCATGCACCATGTGCAAAGAACGTGGGCAGCGTGCACATCCAACTCTAGTTGGGCACGCATGCACAACAAAACAGCACACAAAGGAAAAGGAGATGTTGTCTGGACTCAAATTAGCAAACTTTGATTGATACAATGTTTCAGCCTACACGGTCTTTGTCAGGCAACCATCCATGAGAACAAAAAGAGGCTTTACAGACAAGAAACAATGACGCCATACGCTGTAGGAGATACACATTTTTGGGCATTTTTTGAAATACATGTTTTTAACATGACATGAGAGGTGTGCAATACAGAGATGATACATGATATGAAACAAATCAATAAGCAGCCTAGCTTTTACAAGAGAGGGAGACAGGAGGGGCTAAAAGAAAAGACATTTGCATGTATTGTTTCTATAAGAAGGGTTTATGTCAAATCTCTCATTAAAATTATTCAAAATATCTTGCATTCAAGTTTTTTCATCAGATCACTACTCCTAAGAGCCTCTTTACTTTCTCAATACCAGCATACCTTAAGCAGCTGATGGCATGGCCCACCTGCTTGAAAAGGACGGTGCTCATCACCTGTTCTGATATTGATGTGTTGCTCACTAATGTAAGAGCACAACAACCTTGACATTTTGCCAACAAAAGCCAGACCAGACCATGAGCAGAGAGTAATGCAAATGACACAAGTGGTTCTACAGGCGATCACAGCATGCACAGTTAAGGATAACTAAAAGACTTGCATCTATGGGTGATTGTGATGATTTCTGACAATGGACGAGGGATGGACAGATCATCTTTTAACAGAAAATCCCTGACACTGGTGTCTTATTTTGGGGTCCCTGAAAATGTCTTTTAATTTGCGATCTGTCCCAGTGATGTGCCGACGTTTTTGAATGACTGTGCAAAGCTTTGAAACCCAGTGGGGAGTATTTCTGAAGCGCAGAGCCAGCAAATACAGCCTCACATTCTGCTTTCCACTGACAGATGACATGTCAGTTCCTCCCTGCTATTAAATAACCCTTTACCCTGTCTTATTTAGACCTGGAGGTCTTACTGTGTATTGAACAGAACTAGAGGACAGCTTGCACAGCCGCTGTGTTCCTCACCACCCTGTGGTGGACATTATGTTCAGCGGATGTGAGAATCTTAATGCTCAGCTTCTTTCCAACTCTCTGGCGACCCAAAACAGACACAGTCAAGTGCTCCTCTCCTTCACACAAAGCCACCAGAGAGCAGCCTCCTAAACGCTTCTCAAACTATTGGACTTTTCTAAAGAAAAACTAGAGCTGCAACGACTCATCAATTATTGTCAGCTATTACACAAATCACCAACTATTCTGATAATCAATTAATCAGTTTGAGCATTTTTTTTAAGGAAAAAAGAGCTCAAATTCTCTGATTCCAGCTTGTTAAATGTGAATATTTTCTGGTGTCTTTACTCCTCTATGGCAGTTAAAACCAACATTCTTCACCATTTTATGACATTTTATAGACCAAAAAGCTACTGGAGAAAATAATCAACAGATTAATTGACAATGAAAATAACTGTTAGTTGCAGCCATAAAAATAACCTCTACTGGAATAAGTAATGCATGTTCAAAACTCAAACCTCATAACCTTAACCCTATGTCTGGGTCTGTGTTCATGTTACGAGTCAGATATTAGATACAGTCTAGTAAACAAATAATTTGCCTGTACGCCATGAGTTTCCTTATCAGACTGTCAACAGAGGGCAGCTTTTGGTCAAAGCTAGTGAGAGACTGCCTGAAGTCTTTTTTCAAGAGTGCTCTCTCTGAAAAGGATTTTTTACACACTGTTCTTTTTGTCACCATAATGGTGGTCTAACACTAAATCTAACATCACTGTTTATCCTAACTATTTCAGTCATGATAAGTGCTTCATTCAAAGTAGCTGAGAGGCTCTTGTGTGAATAACACAAAGCAACAAATATCACAACTAGCATTTGGATTTTGTCAAACTGTGGCTTCTCGTGCCTGAGGCTAAAAGAAATCAGCCTAATTCAAGTCATTTGCATGAATAAACTGACAGTAAGCCTGGTGGCTGAGAACTGGGCCTGCTGATTATCAGCCTCAGACTTGTTTTATCAGGAGCAGCTCAAGGACAGGCAGCAAGACTGGATACTGCTTTTTTGTCCAAACATATGTTTGGCTTTGGGTTTCCAGCCCTCCACCCACCACAGTTTGAGAAAGATCTGTGTGTGTGACAAAGACAGCGACGCCCTCTCCTTAGAGGGCCTCTCTTCAGTGCAGGACGCCCACTCAGAGTCTTCACAGCCATAAAGACACACAGGCCAATAAAGATATGAACACAAATGTATTAGCATGAATAGGTAATGTCTTATCAGTGAAGTCTGAGGAGCTGTGCAGGGTGAGGAGAATCAAAGAAAAGACAGTACAAGAATGCCTGCAGGTCCTCAGTGCCCATTCTAACCCATTGCCATGATGCCTATTGAGCAAGCTGTACAGGCTGGGACAGGCCTCGTCCCAGTCTGTGCCTGTCATATATTAAGATTACATTCAAGGCACAGCGGTAAGACTCCTGTTTTCCTGAAAAATACCCTACTGGCAATGTTTGAAAAATCCAGAGGACAGTTTATCATCTTCAAATCTGCTTCTACACATCTGCATGAGAAAGACATTCTGTCTGCTGCACAACAGATACATTGAGCCTGTTTACAAAGTTGTGACTCTGTGGCTTGACCCAAACAAAGATGGCAGGCAGAAATGACTCAGGTCAACATCCACGGACGTTATACAACAGGAACCAAAATAAAGAAACATATATGTATAATATATGAGTTCTATCTGTCTACATTGAGCTTACGTTGTAATACTTTGTATTTTCATAAAAACTTAGCTGCCACCTGAAAAACAGGTAAACAATCTTTTGTGTTCAGCAGATGATGGGATGTTTTTGAATCCAGATGTTTAGAAGAGGGAGGAAAATACCTTTTGGAAATAGCTTCCCGACAGCGGAAAGTCTTGTTGAATAACGTTCTGGGTTTTGCTGTGAATTTATTTTTCAGAGACACAAATGCTTACTGACAGTCAGTCAAACGTACTGAACGGTTATAATGAAAGCCACAATCAGGCCAGGACTAGCCAAGGGCTCTGGCCTAAATCAAAGGTGATGGTCCACATGCTTCCTCCCACTTCAGGAACATAATGCTGGTTTTCCATAGTCTGTCATAAGCGCCCCCTCTAAACCAAACCCACTGGCTGCTGTTGTTAGTCTTCTTAATAAATAAAACTGCCACCAAGAGAGGATGTATTTCATTAAACGTGTACCTTCGTGCCTCACGTAAAGAGATGACTGCAGTGGTCCTCATGAGGAGTGCAGTCATCCCTCTGAGGAGCTGGCCTAAGAGGAGCGTCACCACCTCAGCACACACTGAGAAAGCATATGGCGGCGATGCACTCACTGTGACAGCTGACACCTCAACTCTAAGCGTCAGAAACCACTGAAAGGAGAGAGCTGGAGGTCTGTCTGTCTCAGCTGGAGGCTGAGAAGACACTCAAAAAGACGGTGGGGAGGCTGAAAAGTCCTCCTGCGAACAACTACAGTGTGGTCAACGAATGAACTTCCAGAGCGTCATACGTCAGTCAGCTGGAGCTCAGTCTGAGCTAATATGAAGTTACTTCATTATGAGTTGATTCAAGCAACATTACGCTGCTTCTGCTCTGACTGTTCACATTTTCAACAATAATGGACGGAATCAGTCTAAGACTTACTAAAGGAACGCAGTCCTGCTTCGTATAGAAAAATAGAGTTTAAAACCCCACCTTCCGGGAACCTTTGCGTTTCTCCTCCAAAAATTGATCCTGTTCTCGGTGGCCATACTCGGATAACACGAGCCGCTTTAGAGCGACACCGACAGCGGCTCCTCGCACGAGCAGAGCATGAGGAACCGTTTCCGTGTTTCTCTGACGACAGCTCAGCCCGCTCGGCCTCCTCTGCTCGGCCTCCTCTCAGCTTTAAACCACCAGCAGATAAGAATATTTAGCGTCCGAATGCGATGAGGTTTGATGCAGCGCACTGGAAGCCGCCATTTTGGGGCACACCGACCGAAGCGTGTGATTGGCGGGTGGGCCGAACAGGTGCAGCGAAAGTGGCCAATAGGATGCGAAGGAGGAGTTACGGTCAGGGACGCTCAATGAGGAGAAACGCAAACAAAGGCGAAGGATACTTGTCAAACTTCAGGGTGGTCAGGGAGCGGCTGCTGTCCTACAGAAGTAGCCGACTGTTCATGGGACTGCAGCCATGCATGTAGTTAATATGTTTGGTTTGACCAATCAGGTGGTAACATGGCTGGAGAGGTGATGGAACTGTCTCTCCTCCCAGAGACAGGTGTTGTACCTGACCTGCTTACCATTTTAACTGCTCTACCAGTGCCACTGAAAACGATGTTATCATGATCACATGATCTGTATTTTAGAGCTTAAACAATTACGGTTTGAGTGATGGTGACATCCTCTGAGCTGGGTGAATTTGCTTTGTTTATCTTATATAATGGTGAACTGAATTTGAAGGTTTTCTAACATTTTGTTTCAAATTCACTAATATTTTTTTCATGAAAATGCTTGTTAGCTGCAGCTCTGCTAATTTTGATTACTAGAAATTGTGGCCCCGTAGTAATCATATTTAGTCACAAATTTTGCAAAAGAAAAACCGATTTGACCTGACAGATACAGAGAATGGCAGATGTTGACAGCTGTGATTGAAGTCCTGTAGTGTTTTCAGTATGATCCCCATAGAACCTGACAGGTGACAGGTGTCATCAAAACACCACACCTGTGCTCTTATCTAGCTGACCTTTCACCTTACTGAAAGGTACAAGTAAAAAAAAAAACAAGATTCAAGAGAAAGAGGGAAATGAAGAAGTCTGAAATAGTACCCCAGTGCAGTGACTGTGTTCTTTGAGCTGTTTAGTAGCTATTCCGTAACTATTACAAGCTCTACAAACCACAAGCCAGCACACAAATCTAAATACTTCCTCTACATTTTGACCTTTGCGTCTTACTTAATAATGCTGATGCTTCCCTTTTTTTTCTTAGATGCTGCATCTACATCCTCTGTCCACACGAGGGCAGGAATTCCCCTCTACGGTCAGAGAGCCGTAGTCAAAGTGAAACTAGATGCACTGCTGCGTATTTACTGTAAATGTTTGACAAGTGAGTTCTCTATTTATGCTGCTTATCACACATCAACAACAGCCGCGTCTTGGCTGAATGATTTGGAGACTGTGAAATGAAATCATGGCTCATCAACTGATGAACTAAGTCATTTTATTTTCATCGCGGTTCTTTTGACTCCAGGACCCCATTGACTTACACTGCAGTTTGACATTCCTTTGCTCTATTCAAATGCAGGCAAATTGAGGTTTGGGAGACATGACTGAGTTTCATTTTACATGCTGGCCTGCTTTTGAATTGCAGGTGCTCTCATGTATCTGTTTGTTTAGGGAAATCACTGCAGCTCCCCACCTGTCTTCACCTCTACCAGCATCCAACGAATTTCAACTGACAAAATCCAGGTGAGAGTTTATATTTGGGTTACTTGCTGTAGTATTTTTACAGGCTGGGAAAAAAATGTGTGCTGTGGATCTTGTGTCTTTATGAGTGGAGCTCTATTCACACATTTCCTGGGATTATCTATTTGTAATGACTTTTTTTGGGGCGATTTTCAACAGTGCCTGAAGTGGATCTTGTGACTTTTTGCCATTGCGTTGCTTTTGGTGTGGCCAGCTCAGAAAGGAAAACAGTGGTGTGAAAGCAGTTGGCTGAGAGGAGATACACTAATAGAGTCACAAGGCAGGACAATGGGGAACTGTGTGTAGGGCTGCTGAACATGCTTGGGGCAAAACAGTTTGCTAAACAACACTGCATTTACTTCAGGCTGGGAGGCATTTCTTCTCTAAGTATAAACTAAGTCTCTGCTGTAAATGCAAGTATGGATTTCATTTTAAACCCTAAAAAGATCATTTCAATACTATGAATAATAATTATAATGTGCTTTTTCATGGCACATACTTGGCGGAGTTTAAGCCCCCAGCTATATTTTGGTTAGTGTGACCCCCCTTGTTTCGCTCTCCCTCTCACCCCTGAAAGGATAGCATTGTGATTCGTTCTCTTCCTGAAAGTTTAAGTGGCAACAAAACCACTCTGACAGCATTCTTTAAGAAAAGAGGAACTTTTCTCTTTTGTTGTCCTGTCACTGTGGCGGGTGTTCAGCTCTACAGTTGTTTTCCAAGTTTGGAGAACTTTTGGGGAATTATAGCTTTTAAGTACTTGAAAAAAGTTGCAATGAACTTTTTGTGAAGTTTTATGATCAGATTCTAACTTTTAAGTGGGAGGCCATTAAAAGCTTTTGTCGGGTAAGTTTCTTCCTTCATGTCACTTATGTAAATTCAGTAACACTTTTGTACCATATAAATAAATTACATGTTTATGAATGTATAGTACTTATCAACAATTCTAACTTCACCTATGAAGACACAACTGTTGATGACTTTTACTGTATTGTCATTGATTATCTATTTATACATCAGCCTCCATTCATGGGTGCCCTCAGAAGGAGTTCTAGTTAACAAATGCATTGATAAACACGTATACCTGCTTATAACATTATTGCATGTTATACACCTTTTATTAAATGTTTATATGCTGCTTATAAATGCTAAAGATGGCAACCTGAAGTTAAGTGCTGCAGATCATTCTTCATTTTTACACATTTGTACACAAGTACATTAGTCATGTGAGAGCATTGTTTCAATGGTGTGAATAAAAGAAAACTAAAGAACTTTTACCACGCTGAGGACTTTGTTGCAAATTGTAAATTCATTTGGAAATGGAAAAGAAAATGGAAAAGGATACACTTTGGCTGACAATAAAAGGAACCCTGACTTCTTTGAGTTTCATCTTCAGGCACATGGTGATGCATAGCAGAATTCTTCATCTCAAGGTCAACGGGTCATTAATAGCTGTGCTCACATGCTCTGACTGTGACCGGGCCATGAAGGATTGTGAATTCTCAGAGAAAGGTAAGACAGATGCCTTACTGTGAAGAAGTGTGTGTGTGTGGGTGTGTGCATGTGTATAATCCCTTCTTACTTTTTGACCTTTACACAACACTGTATTATTGTAGAACTACAATGTACAGATTATTCTATGTAAATGATTCCCACGTGTGTCATCTGGCACTTGTAGATCTCCTCACTAAAGTGTAATGAGCTTTATGGTGACAGGACGCGTCCTGTATGTCTGCTTAGAAAAAGACCAAGTAATTCACTGTTGTATGCATGCAAGCTTTATATCTGCGGAGCTTCTCAGTCTTCCAGGTCATGGTTATCCAAGGAGGGATGAGTCAGTGGCAAGTGGACTCTGTATACTGTATACAAGTTATAGAAACTTTAGAGCATTTCACCTCTCATCCAAGGGGCCTCTTCAGTGCTGACAGCCTGGTGGAGAGTCCCAGGTATTTAACCTTGGTGGGGTCATTATCAAGGACATTGCTACCACTTGTCTTATAAGTGCTCCTGGCTGTGTAACGGCAGTCGTCGGGCTTGTTGGAGTTACCGGAGGCGTAGTGTAAACTACATTCACTGGAGTTGCACATGAGGCCAAGTGTGAATAGCTGATAAATCTCCTGGCAAAGTATGAAAGGATCATTTTGTAGATGTATTGTAGGATAAGTGTTGTCATAGACCTCCTCCTCTGTTGAGGGATGGTTTCTTTTTCTTTCTTTTTTTTTTACATAAATAGCCTCAGTCCACTTTCAAACCATCTGTCCTCCATGTCCACAATATGTTGTCCTCGAGTGAGTGTCACTTATATTCCAGTGGAGGTAAACTGCTGAGTGTTGACCTGAGGAATTGGTCCTCCTGTGTTGAGCCATGTGTTTGTTTAATGGTTGTTAAGTTTCTCTGATATGCATTCCTCACTGCATTGGACTGCATGAACTAGTTTGCTTTTTTTTTTTCGCAGTCTTTTTAGTGGAACAGTTTCTGTCAGTCACATAAGCTCCCTGAGCTTTCCTCTCCTTTGTCTGCACTGGGCTGTTTACTCCTCTCTGACAGGATTGTTCTCAGGATTGTACATCATTTTGTTCAAAAAAGAGGTCCAGAAGGAAGAGAAAGTGCATACAGTTTATTTGACATGCATCAGCTCTCGTTTCTTCAAACCATGCTTCTGTTGTGGAGCAGTTTATACTCCGACAGAGGAGGAGAGGAGGGCCCATTACAGGTGGACAGCTTTGTGTGAATAAATTATGGTGAAATATGTGATTTTTATTTTTATTTTTTTGAGGAAAATATACTTTCCCACATAGAAATTCCACATTAATGAATGGCCACACACTGACAATGGGTTGTATTTCTATGTAAAATTGTCTTATTTTTTGTGGACATGAAGACGTATTTGTGAATACTGAAATTCCTTCCAGAGTAGTCGTACCCATGTCTTTATTTTTACATGTGGATCATTTGTCACAACTGGTGACACAACTTTCTCTCCGTACGGTACTGCTGCACTGACTGACTCAGCCCAGGTGTTACTACAAGCTCACACATGGCTGATGACCTTCTGAGTGTCTAGCAGCTGACCCCAGATCAGATTGAGGTTAGTGACATTTTACACTCCAGTGCCTGCCTATGGCACATTAATCCTCAGATAGGACTTTCTAATGCAGTGTATAAATCTATTGGGGGGGGGGGGGGGGGTAACCCATGCTCTCCTTCAACCAGGTGCTACTCAGTGTTGGAGAAGAGAAAATAAAATAAAACATTTTTGTCCTTGGCATTCAAGAAGGTCCTGTTGCCACCGTTGAAGCGATCGTATACTAAGCAGTTCATGATTTCCGTATCTAGCAATATGGTTATAAATATATTTTGCACTGCATTTCTCTGTGTGGAAATGAGTCAAGTCTGTGCAAGACCGTTATATATGGAAGAGAGGCTGGTTGGAGGTGGCAGGAGAATCATAGTGATGTGGGATCATAGTGTGGATGTGAAGAAATGTGCCAGAGGGGTGTGTGTGAGAGGAAAAACCAAGAGTTTATGTATATGTATTTTATCTATGTAGTAGGTTTGCATGAATCTACATCTGTTTTGTATATTGTGTGAATTTGTGCTATACTGAGGCATAGAAGAAGAAGAGAGGATATACTGTGTGTTTTGTGCTGTGCACTTATCGTAAAATAACCCTGAGAGAAAGTGTGACAGTGTTTACTGCTGCTGTGCTTTTAGCAAATATCCATCTTTACCTCTGTGTCGTTATCTCTCCTCTTATTATGGATTCAAAAACAACACACACACACACACTCATACGCACAGAGTAAACCACCCTCTGTACTCATTCCAATTGACACACTCGGTTTAGCTTTGCGAGAGATTGTGTGTTTGTATATGCATCTGTGAGTGTGTGTGTGTGCATCTGCCTCTGTGTGTTATAGCGTGTGTGATTGTGCATGTGTGCCCAGTCGACTGAGTTATGAGCGTGAATGGAGTGAATGGTATTTGACCATGTGCATTGTGTTTTATGAGATGAGCAGGCTTTAATGACTCTGTCACCAGTAAATGGGCTCTGATTTGTTGCACAGCTGTCGCTCTACACTCTGATCAACTCGGGCCTTTTGGAGACACACATACACACACACACACACACACACACACACACACACACACACAATACACACACATACAATACACACACAGAATTAGCAAATATTCAGCACATACCTCACACCTAAACATCCATATTCAACCATACATGCTCACAGCGCAGTTCATGTAAATTGAGATTCTGGCACAAACAGTCTCATTAACATGTGTTGTCGATACAGAAAGTAATTGCAATCTGAAGCCTAATCAGGGAGAAATTACAGCTGCTCAGATGCCGGCAGCAGTCAGACATTAGATCTCATATCCAATCAATGCATCTATTCCTCAGAGATACCACTGATCTATACCTTAGTATTGGTAGTGTGGCTTCGATCACATTTTTGTGGATACAGTGCAGATGGAGTTATGTTATTCATTAACAGAAGTAGATGTAGCAAGGACACTGGTTGGGCCGCAGGGTGGTGTTGTGAGTTCCCCTTCAACCAAAGAACCAATGTTTTCATATTTTCAATCACTTCTCCTATTGGAGCAAAAGGAAATACAGTTGCAACAGTTTCACTGTAGAGATCAATAACATATCGCTACAGTGAAGCCTTGCACTCTTGGTAATTTTAGCTGTGGTGCAGGTTCAGTTTCCCATGTAAGACAGGGCCTGTTTGACTGATGAAGAACTAGTATTTCCAAAGTTAACTGAAAAGTAGATTTGAGCTGACAGTACTGAGCTGATGATAACATAGTTTAAGGCCACATTCTTCAACCCTTACTGGAAGGGATTTCTTTCAAGCTCAAGGTAGCCAAGTGTGCACTGACTGTAAATCATTTTAAAGCACACTATTGAAATGTGTTAGCTTTCCTCTTTCTACTTCTATTGTTCTAGGCCCTGCTTTAACATAAGCAGTTTTACCTTAATGTCTTTTCAAGCCTATGGACTTTGGTCCCATGGGTTTTCTCTGTCTTAAAGGTCCAGGTTGTAGAAATGTAGCATAATATTCATAATTATCTTTTCATTCATCTATAATCAGCTGAAAATAAGAATGTTCTCACTACCTTAGAATGAGCCTTTTAGATTTACAGAGGGAGTGTGTGCAGCGGTTTTCACAGGCTGTGATACTCTTATCTCTTGTGTATTATAAGCTATATTTCATGTCTGAATATCTTTTTCTGAGAGGTTTATGAATTTGTTTTTAAAGGAATGTTAAAAGTTATTTCACATAAGTTAAATTCTGATTATTTTTACATGTGTGGTGAAGTTGTTAGTTTGCTTCTGAAGTGTGGTCCCAGCTAAAATCTGTGATGGACTATTGACATTATAACTTCTCACCAGTAGATGTCACTGTTGCAAAGTATTTTAGTAGTTTTACAGGTTTGGAGTCCACAGTTTTTCATTTTTGCTTTACAGCAGCCGGCCCTCTCTTCACTTCACCGCATCAACTTACAGACATTCAAACGCTTGCATTGATCTGTCCATCTGTCTCGTTTACTCTGCAGACTCAGGGCTTACTGACAGTGTAACAGGTGTACCCTTTTAATTTCAGGCAAATGTCAGCAATCTTGACGACGTGTGTGTGTGTGTGTGTGTGTGTGTGTGTGTGAGAGAGAGAGAGAGAACTGAATGCAGGCCTGTACATGATCAAGTTTGAAATGATTTCCCATGTTTGCTCTCTCTCAATATCACGTCCGTTGTGTCTTTTAGTCTCTTGTCTGCTTCTCTCTGTTCATTTAGTTGTGTGCCACAACAGCAGTTCCGCTCATGTATGCTGCACCTTGTTGACTTTAGCCTCATTATAAGGCCAAATGAATATGACGAGTTGTGACATTAGGCTACAGCTGGAACAAATGTGCCAGCCGCTCACTCTCCAACCTGGCCAATTTCTCTCTCTCCGTTTCTCACACACATACACAAACGCGCTCACTTATTTTTCAGGGATGGGCTTGGTGGGGTTGATGGGTTTGCAACAATATTGGAAATGTAGATAGGCCTGTGTTTTGAATTGGATTGCACGCTTTGATGCAGAGACAGATTGTAAACTGTGATTTTATTAAATCCTTCATTAGGATTCATCAGTGAGATTGGATCAGAAAAAGGTCACTGTGCAGATGCGCCCCCCACCTCTCTCCTCTTTGCTCCATCCCCCCTTACATACACCCTCCTCCCCTTTCTCTCTTGTTTACCCCCCTTTCTATCTCTCTCTCTCTCTCTCTCTCTCTCTCTCTCTCTCTCTCTCTGCTTCCACTCAGTAAAGGATAGGGGACTTGCTCTCACCCACCATCTCTTCCTTATGCTCTCTTGGTCTCTGCCTTCCCTTGCTAGCCCTTGCCCGAAACAAATTTGCGATGAAAATGGGGAAAAATGATCATCATGGGCCTGCTAGAGAAACACAAGGTGAAAGTGACATTATCCCCCCACCCCGGACGCCCCCTCCTCCCCCTCACAGCCATCTAGGCTGGCGCCAGTGGGACGCCTGTGCCACAAATCATTTGTATACTCTCATTTCTGCGAGCGGCCCGCGATGTTGCTTACTGCTTAGTGAGCAGATGACTTTCAGAAAGAGGAGTGAATTGGGAGGGAGGGATGAAGAGATGTGGAGATGAGGAAAGAGGAGCAGGAGGAGGAGGGAGGGATGAGGGGGGAGGTGTGGCAATTTGCCGGTGTGCGAGGACGTCTGAGGGAGTTGGATCTGAAATTGGGAGGGAAATTGTTCGCGCCATATGTCAAGTTCTGCAAAGGAGGTTTTCATTGTGCACCTATATTGTGTGTAGGTGTGTGTGTGTGTGTGTGTGTGTGTACATGCGTCTTGTGTGTTTTCTGTTTCAGAATGAAGCATCTGGGTTGTTTATTGAATCAC
Source organism: Chaetodon trifasciatus (assembly GCA_037975065.1). Classification (NCBI taxonomy): domain Eukaryota; kingdom Metazoa; phylum Chordata; class Actinopteri; order Chaetodontiformes; family Chaetodontidae; genus Chaetodon; species Chaetodon trifasciatus. Next base: position 15,501,916 of record JBBMOE010000009.1, on the reverse strand, counting down.
CTTCACCATTGTCTGCATTCCCCGCTATTATCACTGAAAGAACTGCAGCCCCCCCTAACAACATGGAAATGGGAAATGTGGCGCACATATTGTCTGTAGCTAGTGTTTGGCCATCTTTGTCTCTCTCACATGTATGCACATGCACACACACACACACACACACACACACACACACACACACACACCCTTCCCCCACCCCTGCCCAGTGTGAGACATCATGATTCTTCTGGTACACTGAATACATTCTCCATGCAGTCTGAGCATTGGTCCATGCAGGCAAACATGTGACATTACCAGGAAAAGAGTATTATATCTCCACTGCACACACACGCATACACTTGAATCCCCAGGTTCATAAAACAATCATAAACACACCTATAAGTACATGCATGCATAGGTATACATTCACCTTCATGTGCACACACACTCTGTATGCATGTGTGCCTCCACCCCCAATACACGCATAAACACACACTCTTTCTCACATAAATATGCACACGCACACACAAACATCACCTTCCTGCATAAACACAAACACTTTTTCACCATCTCCTTCTCACCTCTCATCCAAGCCCACCCATTCACCCCCCCACCACAAACACACACACACACACACACACACACACACACACACACACACACGCACACACACACACACACACATAACACACAGTCAGGTTCATGTAGAGTAAATATAGAGCGGAGACACTGTGGCACAGTGACCTGCAGAGGAACCCACACACTTTGTCTGCCAGTTCCACAGGGCCCTGTGCTTTCAGGAAAGCCATGCAGTATTCATGGCTCAGTCACTGGGATACCAGAGGCAGGATGGTAGTAACAGCAAACATGGTGGCAGTGCGCTGCTAGCTGCTCAGCAGGGCACTGTTACTGTTACACAACATGCACCGTAGATATGCTCTGTGTCTTTGCGTTTGCTGCTTGATCTGTGATGTGGAACAGCTTTCTTTCCCAAAATGCAAATCATTTTATTTGAAAATTCCGATTCTATTTTCTTTCTTTTTTGTATGAATGTGTCTTTATATACAATTACACTTGTGCCCGTGTGTATGTGTCTGTGTGACTGCCTGCTTCATGCACGTGTGTGGTCGGATGTTCAAGTTTCATGTGTTTATATGTGTCCTCTTTATGCTCCACTGCCTGCTTTGAGAAATAGGTCCATTTCTCATTATTACCCCAAAGGCTGTCTGAGTGTGGACTGTCTCAAACGTGCACACACACACACACACACACACACACACACACACACACACACACACACACACACACACACACATACACACATAGCTCCATGTGACCCACATTCATCAGATCCAACCCCCTGGGACCTCCAGGGAGCTTCAAGGGAGTCTTGCCACCAGCATGGTGCACCGTGGCAGGGTCTTGACACTGAAATATGCAGCCTCTTAGCCCCAGTGCTTCCATCCAGAGGAACAACTGACTCTTAAAGGCTAGGTTCATATTTTTTCATAATACAATACTCACACATCCAAATGTACATGGATTTTTTTCATTTGGTCATTCCTCCTGCCCATGCTGGCAGGATCTCCTCCTAATGTGAAACAAATATAACAGATGGGGGACAACCCCATTGTCCTTGACACATGCAAAAACAAAAAAGTTCAGCCAAAGCTGATATGAGACTTTTGCAGTCTGAGTTTCAAAAATCAAGTGGATAAACTCTAAAGGAAGTCTTTATAGTAGACTACAGCATTCCTTCTCTTGAAATATCACGCAGGGTTGTGACTTTACTTGTTAAGCAGGTATGTACAATGTTTATCATGTTTACCATCCTAGTTTAATTTGTTTGCATGTTAACATTTGCTCATTAGCAGTAAACAAAATGAACAGCTGAGGTGGATGGGAGTATGATTAGTTTTGCAGAAATCAAAGTATTAGACAAACAGAAATTTTGACCTGATGATCAAAGGTCAGGAAATCACCTGGGTTATGGGTGGGCCAGCTGTGGCTCAGGAGGTTGTCCTCTTCTCAGAAGGTTGGTGGTCCAAAATTGCCCCCGTTGCTGTGCCATCAGTGTGTGAGTGTGTGTGAATGGATAACGCTCGTAATGAGCAGGTGGCTTAGCTGCTGTGCGAATGGGTGAATGCAGACTTGTGTTGCAAAAGTATTTGTCAGAGTAGTTCTTTAGACATTTCACTAGAAACTACAAATGTCAACTTCATGGCGATACAAGAGGAAATGTCAGAAGATTACCATAGTTAGTGGGATTCATCCTCTGGGAACCATGAATGTCTATACAAAATTTTGTGCATATCCATGTTGATGTTGAAACACTTCCATGGAAGTCTGTATCAACTTTCACAGCATCTAGCCAATGATTTTAGAGATATGTCAGTCATCTGACGGACACTGTCATCCATAGAGGCATGCAGCTAACATGGATACAGACTCAGAGATACAGTTTTAAAATGCAGTGTCAATCCAAACTTGATTTGATGGAATTATGGGAGGACCTGTGAGTAACTGGGGTTGTAGTTGTTACAGGGGATCACAGACATACAGTATAGGCTCTGGACAGGATTAAATCACTGACCAGCCCAGGTAATATTGAAACCACTGCAGCTCCCCCAGAGAAATAAATCCTGTTTGAATGAATGCGGCTTAAGAGTTGAGAAAATGTTAACCTATCCTTTAATGATGTTCAGTGGGTTTCCACATAGGCCAAGTAATTCACTTGGCTTCTCTGGTGGTTTTTGCACTCAAATAATAGAATGAGGATAATCATTTTTTAAAGATTATTTGGGCATTTTATTGATCTTCATTAGAGAGTTTACATCAAAGGGAGCTTGAGTGGAAGGATGTTTATGATATGAGTTTTCTGTAACATGTTTCACATTAATTTGCTGTGAGATAAAAGGAACAAACATGGAAGCAACAGAGAGCCTGACCTGCTGTCTGCACTGAGGCCGTCACATCTTAAGAGCCAGTCAACAAAACACAGAAGTCTTTCTTCAGCGAACAAATACACCACTGAAGTGTAATTAGAGCAATAACAAGTCATTTAAATGCAGTTTTACAATCAGGGATTCTCAGTTGTTTTTCAGAGATAATAGATGTTTTTGTTGCAGCTGAGTCCTCTAAATGAAATGCTGTGTCTGGGAAAAAGTAATGTTTCCAAACTTTCCCAAAGTGTCACTGAGTCAAAAGTGACTTGAGACAAAGTTTGTTTATCTCCTCATTATGGATGTGGAACGCATCCCACCAGCACATAGTGTTTTAACAGACGCTTTGTATGAGCTCAGGTGTCACACAAAGTTGTCTTGTTTTGCAACAGAGCGCCGCTTGTGACAAACTGCAAACTTTTCAACCAAGTTAGAGAACAGGCACTTTGATACTTGAATCTTTAGTTTGCTGCCTTCCTTTCTCAGACCAGGTGGGCGCCATTGAGAAGGAAATCTCTTCTTGGAGGGTGTAAGTTTGGGGTTGTAACTCATGAACGGTACGGCTTTGAAAGCACACAGGCTGCTGAGTGAGTGAGTTTTGTAGACACTGAGCTCCTTTGCGGTTGCGTTCTTCAGCCCTCATGAATAATTCGGCAGCGCCGCTTGTCACTGTCGTTGTTGTTGTTGTTGTTGTCGGCTGTGGTGTCACTCCTGTCTGAGAGAGACGGAGGAGACAGAGGACTCTTTACACTTCAGTCTCCTCTGCACTTCCTCTTTCATTCACAGGGAGAGGAAGCAGCGGGGCTGTGTGCTGAGTGTGTATGAGGGAGAGAAATCATGTCTGCCTGTCTGGCATAATGGTCTGTTTGTGCCTCAGTAATGGTTTGAAGGAAGGAGGAGAAGGAGGCAAGGAAGAAGCAACAGAGGTCCAAACTGAAGAAAAACCTCTGGCCTTCTGGTTTTTGTGTCTGCATGTGTTCATTTTTCAGCAATTTCAAGTTCTTTCACACTTTTGGGAAATACACTTATTAGCTTTGCTGCTGAGAGTGAGAGCGATGAGATTGATACCACTCATGTCTGTACAATGAATATGAAGCTGCATCCAGCAGCCACTTAGCTTAGCTTAGCATAAAGACTGGAAATGTGGATATAGCTGTCCAAAAGTAAACAAATATGCCCACTAGCACCCCTGAACTCACTATTTACATGTTTTAGCTAATCTATTTAAGGTGTAGAAAGAATTATTATGCTCTGTGAACTAAAGCAGTGCCAGGTTAGATGTTTCCCCTGTTTCCAGTCTTTATTCTAAGATGCGCTAACTGGCTGCTGGCTGTAGCTTCATATTCAACAGACAGATTTATATCAGAGGCATCTTCTTAACTAACTGTTGGCCAGAGAGTGAATAAGTGTGTCTCCCAATGACAGCGATGATGATGACACTGTCATCAGCAAACCTTACATTTGATCATTTTTAGATTTATCGTATTTTTCCATGTAAAATAGAAAATAAAGACAAAAAGGCGTAACCCTGACGTGAGCCAGCAGAAAAGTGATTCAAATGCTCAACCATTTCGAACTACTGACTGAGTTTTATTGGTGAGAACAGTGATTATCTGTCTGATGAGCTAATGATTTAAATGGAGACAAGAAATCTGCTTTTCTATAGCAACCGTATCTGCTACAGTTATGGAGGGCTGGCAAGAAATAGATGCCCTCGTTATACCACGGTAGCATTACAAGTTAAGCTGTCCATTATTGCCAGTGAACACAAATCAAAAGAAGAAGTCATGAGTAACTTCAGTCCAGAGGATGTTCAGGGAAATATGCCAAATACGGCTGTACATTTACTGTGCACCCGCACACACACTTACCCACTGCTCTGTCTCTGATGAGGCCAATGCTGGACTGTTGGAGGAGAAATGAACACCTGTGTGTGAATCATTTATGATTTCCATAAATGCAGCTTTTTACCTTCTTTCTTTCTCTGCTTGGTTGTTTTTAAATATCAACCAGTGTTCCACAGGAGGGATGCGCCAATTCCACTTTTCCTCCACTGTCTGGATAAAATGTTTTCTAACCAGCCCCATTTAGCATTTACGGTTTATAGCACACTGTAATGTAAATGGAAGAAGATATAAGAATATTTAAAAATGTTTAATAATGTATTTGTCAACAATTATAACTTATCATATGAAACACCTATAACATGTGTTTTAACAGCTAATGATTGATAACACTGAGTAGCATAGTTCTAATCATATTAATGGCATATGAATATACACAATAACAAAACCTTACAGCATTTTACAAAGCATTTATTAACTGTTTATACACAACATCAAATCCATCCATCCATCTTCTATACCTGACTATCCCTTTCGGGGTTGCGGGGGTCTGGAGCCTATCCCAGCTGTCACTGGGCGAGAGGCGGGGTACACCCTGAGCCGGTCGCCAGTCGATCACAGGGCATCATATACAGACATACAACCATTCACGCTCACACTCACACCTAAGGACAATTTTAAGTCACCAATTAACCTAATGAGCATGTTTTTGGTCTGTGGGAGGAAGCCAGAGTGCCCGGAGAGAACCCATGCATGCATGGGAAGAACATGCAAACTTCACACAGAAAGACCCTGCCCGACCCGGGGATCGATTTGAAGTTGACATTTGTAGTTTGACCATTTATCATTTGGAGAGTTGTGGGGGTGCTGGACCCTTCTGGGTCTACTTACTCTCAGGCCTGTCTGAATCAGGTCTGACTGTGCTCACGTCCCCTTTGGATTGGTCTCTCTTTCAAAAAAAAAAAAAAAAAAAAAGTGCAGGGGGTTTGAGTAGGTTTTCCACAGGTCTGTTTTGGGTCAGGACCTCTACTACAAAGTTTAAACAATTTCCCCTCGGGGATCAATAAAGGAATTCTGATTCTGATTCTGATTCTGAAGTGCTGGAAAAAAACTCTGAATGCTCTGATTACAAATATGCTATTGCTTTTCCATTATTGGTTATAGTCTATAGAATTTATTCCCTCCAAAAAGTCAATTTAACACATTTGAAAATAAATCTATCGTACAATAAAGCATGCATAAATTGCAGAGATCTGAATAATTTCCAAAGCCACTCTAACTATTATAAGTCACATTTTTCCAGTGTAATGGCTGTGGGTTGTTCCTTCATTCAGAGCAGTATAATGTGTGGCAACAGTTAAGGGGAACCCCTTAATACTCTCCCCCCATCTTACAGACATGCATTCAAGCGTGCACGCATGCACACACACACATACACACACATTAGGTTTTCATCACTTTTGGGAACATTACACATACTTACATTCATTTCCTGGAGAATTACCTCAACCACAACCACAACCACTTTGTATAACCCTAACCCAGTCTTCACCCTAAAATATAATGATTTACATTGTGGGGACCTGCAGTTTGTCCCCACAAGTAAGGCGAGTCCCCACAACATGACTGTGTAAACAGATTTATGTCCCCATAATGTCACACACACACACACACACACACACACACACACACACACACTAGTAAGTACACCTCTGAAATAAAGTGAACACAATGCAGGACAAAATGAACGAAAATAGAGAGGGGGCAATGGAAGGTGTGTGTGTGTGTGTGTGTGTGTGTGTGTGTGTGTGTGTGTGTGTGTGTGTGTGGGACGAAGGAGGGTGAGCCTCTATTTGCATGTAAATAGCCAAACACACCAGTCCTCCGCTGCGGGGATGACAAAGAGCATTCTGGGATTGCCTGGGCTTGTTTGTCATCCATCGGTGGAGGGGAGGAGAGGATGGCGGCCAGTGTGGTCAACAGAAACAACATGAGAGAGAGAGAATGGACAGAAAAAGAAAGAGACAGAGACTTGAAATGGCGTCTCCGTCCTCATCAGCAAAATACTGATCAAGGAGAGAGGACAAACAGTGAGCTCGCTTTCACTTCCTGGCCTTTGACTGTTAACACTGCCCCCTCTGTCTCTCTCTCTCTTTCTCTCTCTCACCTCTTAATTCAAGTTTTAATTATTTCCTTGACCCTTTGCCCTTCTTTCCATCACTTTATTTTTCTCTCCTCTTCTTGTCTCCCTCCATTATTACTCTATGTCCCTGACTCACTCACTCACTCACTCACTCACTCACTCAGTCTACCTCCCCCTCCCACTGTGACATCCACACTCATTCACCATTTCCCTCTTTTGCTTGCTCACTCAGTCATCCCCTCTCTCCCTCACTAGCTCTCCCCCTCCATGTCTTCCCACCATCCCCATCACTATCTCCCCCATCTTTCTACGTACTTTGCCTTCCATCTTATGCTATTTCCCATAACTCTCTTTTGCCCTGCCCCCCTTTCTTATTCTGTCTCTTCTTCGATTTCCCTGGTGGATGCTTACAGTAAACTGTCTGCGTAATTTAAATGCAATGGCTCCTTTTCAAATAATGGTGTGCAGGACAGGAGGAGGGATGGGAGAGAATAGAGGAAAGGGGGAAGCAATGAATCCCATTATCACATAGTATATCGAAAGGATTTAGAGCACAGACTTTATACATAAGGCCCCAATAAGCCAAACAAACTGACTTGAGTTACACTGTCAAACCTACAGAGGCATTCTGACGCTCTTTTTTGGTTGTAAAGTTTCTGGTTTGTGTTGCATGTTAATCTGTGCAAGTTCTGTCGCACTGTGTTAATCCATTTAAATTTGTGTGTGTGCATCGAGGCCTGAGGCTCTCACTGTGACAGTGATGTGTTGCCTTGGCTTCCTCTCCAAACTGATCCCATGTTTCACGAGCCTTCTTACACACAAACACATCCACATACACACACTCATGTGAACGAAAGGTGTTCAGTACATATACAGGAAATACCTTACAGTACAGGAGCTTTTTACTCGTTTGTGCTGAACGGAACAGTTTGAACCAGCAACAAACTGAATGTACTACTGAACCAAAAACAGAATCAGCACTGAACATCATGGTGTAATGAGCAGTGACGCGCTCACTTGTTGTATGCACTGAACTGTATGTGAGATGATGCGTTCATGAAACAATTTGAATCAGCAAAGTGATTGGTAATTTACACCTCTAATGTTTGTGTGACATTTTGGATTATAGTCAAGTCTTGCTGTCACCAGTAGTACACAGCATTATTTAGTATTTGTCTTCCTGGCCTTAAAGGCATTATTATTGGCACTCTCTCACTCTGTGTGTGTGTGTGTGTGTGTGTGTGTGTGTGTGTGTGTGTGTGTTGGAGTCAGCGACCCCTCTCCCATTATTGATCTGGATTCTCCATCTTGTCTCTTTGCATCTGTTTTCTCTTTGATGTAAACACTGCCCGTCAATAACACACATCTAGCAAATGAAGAGGATTTTGCCATTTACTGTAAATAACTGGATTTTTTTTTCTTCTCTCTGAAGTGCATTAGCTACTGTTGCATCAGTCTTTTGTTGTTTTGATCATTTCAACCCCCCCGTTATCACTGCATTGTTTTAGTGCAGGATCATTCATTTTCTTCTCAAAATGTGATTTTTTCCCTTAAGGACTAATTAGCCTCTTTTCAACTGCAGGGCCAAACAGGCATAGCCAGGCTTTACTCATTATTTATGCCGCTAACTTTTCCTGCAAAACAATGTTTCTGCCTTGCCATATCTTTTTGCCAAAGGAGATGATTTATCAGATGGACTGTGGTTTCAAATGAGTAAACTCTTGCTCTGTGCTAGTGCAGGTATAAACACAATCAACTACAACTTGAGCCTGCAGGAAGAAAAACATCCACCAAGACACCTTCAAGGCTATTTAGACTTACAGTAAATGGTAAATGGACTGCGTTTATATGGCGCTTTTTCAGTCTTTTGAACACTCAAAGTGCTTTACAACACATGCCACATTCACACACACACGCAGTTCAACCTGGACTTCAGTATCTTGCCAAGGACAATTCTACATGCAGAGAGGAGGAGCCAGGGAAAAAACTACCGACCTTTTGATTACTACTACCCACTCTACGTGTAGCTGGTTGTTGATTTTACACACACACAAGTAGATGCTGACTGATGTCTTTGGATCCTCTCTCTTTTCAACATTGACTACGTAACATTATTGGCTTAATGTTACAGTAATGGCATCAGAGGTGTCTGTTACAGTCCAAATGTGTTACAGCTATTTTCAGGCATGGCAGGCATCTACAGAAAGATACACAATGCGGGACATTTGGCACTTGGTGTAAGTTGAAAAGTAAGTGAAGGAAGAATGTTTTCAGTTCTCTCTGACTTCACTGGTGATGGACTTTAAAATAAATTAATTACCATCGTGAGAAGAAGTATTGCTGCCTCTTTCATGATATCCAACAGTGCACAAGTATAGAGAACAGGAGGTTAAAGGTGCTATGTGGACTTTTTGTCCACTAGTAGTACTGTTCCTAATGCTGGTCTCATGCTAATCCTGCTGATCAATAGCTGGTGGTGGTAGCACAGAAAGAAGCCTAGCAATGCACCATCAAAGGAAGTGAAGAAGAACCAAAGGAAACATGGATGCAAACAATGCAGGATTTAATTCAGTCTGTTGAAAGAGTTGGCTTTGTTTTATGTGGAAAGGAAATGCATTCAACAGCCTCATGGATACACACAGTGCATTTTGGTGAGAGACACTGTAAACATACACTTTTCGTACAAGAAAACTCCACAAGGCACCTTGTGTTTGGATTCTCTTTTAATTCCTAAAACAGTTGCTAGATATTCAGAATTTTATCCTGCAAATAGAATGGATGAAAATCAAAACTATGAGGAGGGAGACAGCTGATCTGTTTTTTATATGTGCTTTTCACACTGCAAAGAGAAACATACTGTATTTTTAAAGACTGTTCTGATGTGAAGAATCTTTTGATAACTTTGGATAAGCTGTTTCATATTTTTTCTAGTTTATTAATGTGATTTTGTTTTCTTTGAGCAAAGGGTTTGTGTGAACCTGCATTAATAGATTTCACATGTTGAGCTGACACAGAGAAACATAAGCATTCTGCTCTCCTTTAGCATTTGTTTTACATCCTACTGCCAACTCTTTATTCGCTAAATGCTCAACTATGTTCAACAGCTAATCGCCAACTCCGTCTGCTGTTTGCCGCTGTGCAGGTAGTGTATGGTGGGATTGCTGGGAACAGCTGCGTCTAAGAATGATTCTGATTAGATCGCTGAGAGTGATACCAAAACATTGAAGCTGTCTGTCATGAAACCAGAACAATGACTTAAGGATGCTAAAGCCTTTGTTGAGCTGAGAGGAAGTGTAGAGTTGGCTGATAATTCTCTGTGGGTCCATCACAACAAATGACACCTTTCACATTCCACATGACCATTGTTAATACAAAAATACTGATCATAGCAGCTTCAGTAAGGCGAGGGATTCATGTATGTCATCTCTGTCTGTACTGAACCTTGTGCTGCTGCAGTCTGTACATTACACGCTTTCATGTGACTTTGTGTAGAAGTGCTGCTTATTCAGACATGAGACCAACATGTTAAATTTCCATAACCTTTCCATAAGAAGGAGCATGTCTGAAAGGGAAGTAGATCTTTGTCAAATGCCAAATGAAGTTTTTGGGATTATTCATATTTAACCCATTAAAATGGCTCATCTTAGAAATCCTTATGGGCACATAAACTACAAATTTAAATGCCTCCTGATGGCATCATCCCATGGACATATTGGACTGGCAGCATGGGTTAACTCAGTTCTCTTCATGTAACTATGTGTGCGTGTGTGTGCGTGTGTGTGTGTGTGTGTGTGTGAGTGTGTATGTGTGTGTGTGCGCGCGCGCGCGTTTAACTTCACCCCACAGTGCTATGTATAAACCACACTTGCCCCAACCAGCCATATGGTGCGGTCCTAATCTGAGCCTCATCCTGCTGATAGCACTGAGATTGACTTCTGTAATTAGATCTGATCTTGGGCTACTGGTCACATTGAGAGAAAACAAATTGAGCTGGAGGTGGATTTGAAACACATTTTAGTCGAAGAAGCACTTTTGGATAATTGGCAATGCAAAAGGCAGTGTGTTCAAAAACACATTTTCAATTTAGCATGTGCAGTTTGAAGTGAAATTTGAAGACACTGTCAAATTAGATTTTTTTTCACCAGCATGCTTTAAGGTTTCCCTCGTCAGGGAATATTGATGGATGGGGCCCATTGCTGAGCCTCAACAGCTCTCACTCAGATCTAATATTCTAATGCCTTCCTGCTCCGTTGCAGTAAACCTTTCCTCTCACATGTCATGACCGCAGAGTGATCTCTCCCTGCCCTCCAGCCATCTTTTCATTGTCTCTCCACCTTGATTGTTCCTCCATCTTTACAACCTCTGCAGTGAATAGATAGGGTTATGGCTGTACTCTGGGGGCCCCTTCTCTCTGTTTCTTTCTTTTTCTCTTTCTCTTTCCCTACTTCAGGTTCTTTCTCTCTGTCTATCTCCAGCTCAACTCTGCAGTCACTCGCTCTTTGTCACTCTTTCTACACCTCCCCCCTCTCTCCCCCTCTGTCTTGTACTCTCTGCCCACCCCCCTCCCAGCCTCTCTTCCCAGTATTTCTTCCAGAGAGGAAGTGCCTTCCTAATTACTCTAACCCTATTGTTGTAAACTTTTACCGCAGCCTCTCTCAGGGGGTGGTCTGTTGTCCTTGGATGGAGTGGCTTTCAGGGGCCAAAATGCCTTTTACCTGTGTGTGTGTGTGTGTGTGTGTGTGTGTCACTGCCACAGATTGATCAGATAGCACGCACACACACATACCCTACTTTGCAGAGGCTCTGTACCACAGGGCAGGCATACAGGGAACAAGAGGAAGTGGAGGGGTGGGTGGGTTTTGAATTGAATAAAGAGGAGAAAGACGGTGGTGTGGGGGTAAAGGCAGGGGTGTCAGTGCTTATCTCCCATGCCTGCCTCTTTTTCTGTGTCCCCCAGGGGTGGGTGAGGATGATGATTGTGACGCTTGATCCGTGTGTGTGTGTGTGTGTGTGTGTGTGTGTGTGTGTGTGTGTGTGTGTGTGTGTGTGTGTGTGTGTGTGTGTTCAGGGGTATGATATGTTGCAGTCCATGTCAAAAGTCACCTCACCCCTGGGGGACTTCCTCACAGCAATCCCCTGTGCCCTTCTGGAAGTTTTGCAAATGCGGTGGTGCGTGCGTGTGTGCATTGTTTGAAATCGACTTGGTTTCTCCCTGTGTTTGAGAGATAATGACCCCTGGGCCACAAAGCCATAGCAAGAAAAAAAAAAGAACTACCAACAACAACAAAAAAACTTTGCTTGTCTTTTTTTAGGGCTGGCACTAACAAGAGCAGACCCACAGAGACTTGTGGGTTTTGCCACTTGTCTTCAGTGTGTTTTAGTGCTGTGTGAGTGTCCCTCTCTGGGGTTTTGTCCAGAAAGACATCACTGATTCTGTAATACAATCAGCAGAACCACAGCTGCACCACCGTGATGGCTAATTGCATCATGGAGTCAGTGATAAAGTCTGGAGTGGCCTGCTGTTCCTTTCTGGGAAGATGAGGCACTTTTTGTGGCCTTTCAGCTTTTTTCTTTTTTTCATTTTAAAGTTTGATGGGAAAGCCATTAATGGGTTTACAGTCCACATGTGGGTGTGTCGGTTTGTAAGGTTCGTGTCAGGTTTGTAAGAGGAAAGGATGGTGTGTTTTTGGAGTATAGCTTTTCAAATGATTTGTTTATGTCATCCATATTGAAGATCTATGACAGGACTGGTGTTCAAATTGAGGTCCTTGTTTCCATACAAAGATTTTACACAGCCACAAAATCCACATATGGAGGAGGTCAGGTGGATGGATGGGCACACTTTAAGTGGCAGTCCAAAAACAGTTAGCATTAGCAACTCATGTGGAAAGGAGATGCATGCTGCATAATTCTACTGCATATCTGATATTTGCCCTAACAATACACAACTGCCTCTTACCTGTGATGTTCTAGCAGACAGGGTGATGTCTCTGTCCTCTCTGTCTCTTCCTCTGTGTTCATTATCTAAACAAATCCTCAATTTCAGGAAACTTTCATATCTTTCCCTCTGTATGAGCGGGCTGTTGTCTCAGACAGCATGTCCTCATACCTAAACGACTGAATAGATTGATTGCCAGTGACTGCCAAAATGACATATGTGACCTTTAGAGAGGGCCAGTGACAGGCGTGCGGGACCTTTGTCCTCACGTGGTTAACGTTGTGAAACGGTCGCGGTTTGCTGAGGTTTAGGCACCAAAACAAATTGGTTAGGTTTAGGAAAAGATCATGGTTTAAGATAAGCATGTTACTGTTATGTACATGACATAACTAAAGTACATTACGCAAGTTGAAATTGGTCAAAATTGTTTTGGTTTCACACAGGACATGAGCAGGGGTCTCCTGGGTAAAAGTCCTGTGTTTGTTTGATCCATTCTTCCACCTCACCTTTGTCTGTGGATTTTCTTACCCCTTATACTGCGTCACATTGCCGTCTCCTCTCCTCCTATCATAGTTACTACAGCTACAAGTGGTTGCCGCCGACACTAACTGTAAATGTGGGTCACAATAACCTGCTTGCATATACGACCAATACAGCTGTTTTTCTGGTGAGGAGGAGCAGGTCTCGGGTGTGTGTCTGGTCCTTTTAAAAGTCATCATGAAGTCAATTAAGCCCTGGTCTGTAAATATGATGCAAATTGCACCTGTAAACTGAAGTTGACATCATCATTTGCACTGATTGCTTTTTACTAATTGAATTTTGAATTCATGAAACTTTTGTGCTTGAAAGGTTATGACAATATTTAGCATGAGAGAATTTTCAAAATGTGTTTGATGAACACATCTGAGAGTTATGCATTTAAGAGAAGCAGTCCATTTTCATTACCAAGACTACACTGCATCACTGTGTGATCTGAGGATTTCTGTATGTCTATATTTAAATGATGTGGGAAAGCAACAAGAAATGCTTATACTGTTGTGAGACGACCTATGGATTTTAGATTTTCACTTGATGATTGTGCCAGAGCATCTGAGGAAAACTATACAAACATTGTGCTGCTGCAGTCTGCACATTAATCTTACGGCATTCAATTCACACGTGTCATGTTGGTGTTGTGGAAATATTACAAGCTCAGCCTAGACTGCAGTTGTGGCTTTCATGTAGAAGTGGTGCTTATTCATACATGAGACCAACATGTTAAGGTTCCATACATTTACAAAAGACGGAGCAGTCTGAACGGGACTTAAACTTACCTGAGGAAAGCAGATCTTTGTCCAAAGCCAAATTAAGTTTTTGGGATAATACAAATATTTCACCCACAAAAATGACTCATCTTGGACCGAATGTGGACGTAAACTCTGTTGAGTAAAGTCATGACGTATTTAGATTCTTTATGATGTCAAAGTAGCAATACTACACTGTACACACTTTGATGTTTGAAGTCGGTGGTGTTCCCTTTAAGTTTACCTAAGTAACACTAGCAAAATGTACTTATGTAGTATGTTAGTGGATTATTACTACTGATGCAGAAACATGTAAGCATGATATTACTGATGGGGCTGATTTGACTTCCACAACTCTGTGTTTAGCTTGAGAACATGTATTTTCTTCTTTTTCTTGCATTACAGAATTGTCACTATGATATATGTGTAAATTGTGAAATAAAATACACTGTACTGAAAAATGAAATAGTAATAGAGTAATTGTTGTGACAAGGAGGGGCAAAAGCTTTTCACCGATCCTCACAAGTGAGCAGTGATGTTGAGTATCGTCAGAGACAGTGATATTCCATCCTGAGCTGATTTCCTCCCAGCAAATGGAGGCTAACAGGCAGGATCAAATCAGCAGATGTATTGATTTGGTCAGGAGGGGCAGGATCTGGTCTCCCTCTAATCATTGAGAAAGGAGAGGCTCTTTGGGCTATAGCATTTCTAATGGGGAGAAGGGCCAATCGAACAGTGCACAGCCTCATATGAAATTCATCTTTAATCTTTATGAATTATGAATTAGATTCTGTGGTGAAAAAAAATTGCATTTACATAACCCCTCTGACCAGTGTTACATGTTTTATGTGTGCTGTTTTTTCACTACATTTTACAACAGAAATCATTTATTTTCATTTCTCTCCTTATGCATACAGAATCAATACAATACATACAAGAGTAGGCAATGAGTTTCAGATAGCAACATGCATGTATTCATATATACAGTGCAGTAAATACAAAAACTTACATGTATGATTGATATATACATTTATATGTACTGTCTATGAATTATTCTCTGTATAATTTATGGATGTTGTCATATACAAAGTGTGTAGGCTACACATAGAGTCTGTATGCACATGTGGATCTTCCATTATAGTAGCTCATCCCTGTTGAATCATGCAAGTAGACAGGGGGAACTGAAGCCTCTCCCCTTGGGCAGTATTTATGGCAGCGCGTGTTAAGGTATTTTCAAACACAAAAAGAGGTGCTTTAAATTTCAAATGGGATTCCAGGGAGGGGTTGAAAAGGAGAAGAAGCAAATCTGTGGAGGGCTTCACTCCACTCTCCTCCACCACTCCTCCTCATCCATCCCACCCCCCCTCTCCTTGTCAACCTTTTCAGAAAGCATCTATATTCTCACACCAGGCTGTAGGGGCATGTTGTCATGTTGCTATGCTACCTGAATGTCAAGCAGAATATCAGAGTTTTAACAGAGTGTGAATGTACAATAAAGATGGCGCATCTTCTGACCAGAGACCATGCTGGAGAAAGACACAATTACATGCATGGGAAAAAAAGGCTATAGTAATTAGATTTTTTTTTAAGCAACTACTGTATATATTAATGCTATTCTATACTGTGAAATCTAACTGCCGAATGAATTTATAGCACTGAAGATATTTTACTTGAAACCATCTCACCATCTCAATTTGAGTGTTTTTTTTTTTCAAGTGGTAAGATTAAAATAAAAATCTCAAAAGGTGCTCACATTCAGAAAATGCCAGTGTATGAGGTTTCCATTCAATTACCTGACCTTTTCTTTCTTGGATCATGTTACTGACAAGATGTAACCTGATAGGAGAGAGGTCTCATTGATCTAGTTCAATGCAACCAGATTTTTTGGCCTGACTGGAACTTTTCTGATGAAAACTGAACAACTTGAATAACATTTTTTAAATATTGTACACTTGAAATCAAGTTTTTGAATTTGTGTAACTTCAAAGTACCTTCTGGAAATTTCAAAGATGAGCATTCACACCAAATAAAATCAGGCTGATGGTTTTCAAAGTAAAATAATCTCAGTGGCCACTTTATTACGTACATGTGCAGAGTTTATAATGCCTGTAATCTTTTTACACTATCATAGAGGATTTTTTTAAATTAAATATCATGTTTTAGCATAGAAGTCATAGTTAGTGTTGCTGTTGTTCTGGAGATGCATGATATTCAAGGGTGTTTTTAATATTCTCTATCCTCATACATTTAAAGAGGAAAGAAATAAATTTTGAAACACCTCTACATGCAGTGTAGTCCGCTACAACCCAGAAACTGTAACTATGGCCTCAATCATATAAATTAATTTACACATTTCTGACAATGTCACTAAAAACATTAGAACATTAGGAACTTCTGACAGTAGAATTTATGCAAGAGCCAGACAGACAGTTTCAATGAATTGCAAGAGAGTGTACAGGTGCGCCTAAAAAAAGTGGCCACTGAGTGCACTTCAGTGCCGTCAATTCAGCTGTATTTAAATTTCAATGTGAAGTATTCTGTAGTGGTTGAATTTCAAAATGAGGTATTCTGCTGCGTATAAAATTCAAATTCTTAGATTCCATAAAAGGCCTCCAGAACTGGAATTGCTGCTGCTACACATTAATAGGAGAATTAAAAAAGACACTGAAAGCTGTGAAGTCATAGAGATAGTGGCTAAATATGTTAAAATTACATTCCAGCTTTCCATCAGAATACCTTATAACTACAGATAATTTGATGGTGATGAAGATGATGCTCATTACGCTAACATTAACGCTGATGATCATTACCATTACAGTTATTTATTGCTTTTATTCAATTCCCTTAAAGTCTATCGCAGGCTCCTCTCCATACAAGCCCACACTGCTCCTATAACATCTCCCACTTTTCATCTGGATTAATTGAAAAATTACCATAACCATTACAGTTATTACAGTTTGGTGAAATGGCCCTTAGAGAGGTTTGGGGATTGAAACCTCTCCTAACCCACCGTCACTCTATCCCACTTCATCGTTCATCCCTCTCTCAACCTCCCCCACCTCCTCCTCCATCCCTGCCCAGGCAGGCCTGTAAAGCACAGCAGAGCAGAGATAACTAACAGAGATGGAGTAAGAAGATGTAGAAATGTAGTACATGAACAACTAGATGACAAGATGGCTTGAAAGGTTTACCGGTGGAGATGCAGACTGATGGAGAGAGGGAGGGGTGGCATGATGGAGAGAAAGATTGACAGTTAAAATGGGAGATGGAGGAGATATTGGTGTTGGGGGTGGGTGAGGGGAAGGGTTGGCTGTGGAGTCAGTGATGGAGTGGTGAGATGAGATGGTTGTTGTTGATTTCCATGGACGTCTGGAGCACTGCTGGTTGCTGATATTTGTGAGGAGAGGAGGAAAGCTATTGGACCACATGTCAGATGGCAAATATAGTGCAGCCCCCCTTCCAAACACACACAACATTTGTAGAAAGACAGATTTATAGAGAGACACTTGACACTGTCGTGGCTGTAAGATGGCCTCCTTTGTCACATATACCTGGAGGAAGTGGTATGAATTGGATCATGATGATGTACTACAGTGGAAGAGTGCCCTAAATCCCCTAAGCAAAGTGTAGAAACCTGCAAAATGGATTCATGACACCATTTTTCACACCAATGCTTCCTGGAGTTACATAAGCACATACAGTACTGCACAGCACTATAGGCTCCTGCAGCTGCGTTAAATTGGACGGCTAGAAGAATGGATTGAAAACTGATTCTGATGTGTGTCTGTAGCATCTCCCTGTTATCCCAGACTAATTATCAACTCCTATTTCACTGCATGGACAAAATTAGAAATTTGTTTTTCGATCGTGCCTCGGCCATCACAGTGTTGTGTTTTTTTGGGTGGGGATGTGTTTTTCTGTAGCATCATGGATCTCAATCTCATTTTCTGCTCTGAATTACTGTCTAATGAATGTAAGGTTTTGGATTTGGAGACCGGCAGACTAGCTAATGGGTTTGTTAGTTTGTTGAGTAGCATGCCACACTCATTATTGCTTTCAATGCTGTGATTAACTTGATTTGCAGGGCAAATCCATCGGAGAGAAGATGATGTGCTCACATATATAAATGCACGCATGCCTGTAATGTAATAATCCGATTTAATAAGTTATTAATATAGTTATGGGCTCAGTTGGAAATAGAAAAGTGGACGGCTGAAAACACTAAAGCAACTGATGATCATGTTGTGATTGATTTAATTTCATTTAGTAAGGGAACATGATGTTACAACAGTGACTAACAGGATAAGAAAGTCACTCAGGGGCACCTCTGCTAAAAAATGAGTTATATTATTGCCTTGCTATTGCCTTCCCTTTTAAAAGCCTCCATACAATTTCTCATTATTTTTTTGAAAGATTATTTTTATGGCCTTTCTGTTTTACTAGACTGCTTATAAAAGAGGAAGGCAGGAATGATGAAGAAAGAAAAAATGATTTTGTGCAGGATTTCAGCTCATATAGCCTACTGAACCTCAAGGACACTGCATTTTGTGTCATTATTCGAGGACACTTTTTTTTCAGGGTGTTGAAAGTGAGAATGTCACATAGCAAAAGCTCTTTAGAGACCTATGAAGCATGGACCAACAATAAGTGTATTCTGGGATGGTACTTGGTGTGTGTGTGTGTGTGTATGTGTGAAGAGAAACATGTGAAGTGAGTAAGGTATGAGTAAAAGAGGATGAAGTCACTCAAGAATGTTCTGCCAAGAAAGACGTTGGACAATGACAACAACAGGGGTTAGTCAGTGTCTTTTTTGTGAAGACGGTGATGCTACTATAACTAGCACAATGAAAGTGACCACGATGGTGGCAGTGTTACAATGACAGTTAGCTGCCAAGATGAAACGATGATGTGGGTTTTCACTCATCTCTTTCATCTTCAGATATATGTTTGAGGGAGGTCCCTAAACGTTGCCTTAATGGTGTCACTGTGGTGATTATCAAGCGTCCCTGCTTCTTTGTCAAGCTCGAGGCTGTCACCAGAAATGTCAGATGCGTCCCGTGTTACTAGTCATCAGGAGAGTTACGACAGAGAGGACAGCTGTGGATTGCTGTCTTTAAGGTTAGCCATCTGGACACAGACCAAGTCACTCTGCCTGGTCATGCATTAATGTGTGTGTGAGAGACAACTTGCCATCATAACCAGATGAGACCACCCAACTGTTTTCCTTTTTATTATAGCTGATAACTGCACCATAGCTTGTTGAATAAGGCACCAAACAAACATTCACAAGGGCAAAGTGCACTGCTAATGTCAGTTAGCAGGCTAGATATCTTGCAGGCTGGCTTTACTTTGTGTCTGTCTGCTCTCTGTCAGTCAAACATGGACAACGACACGCCCCTCCAGAGGTAGAGAGTAGAAAAGGAACATTCAAGTATTTCCCCAAAAGCCATTGTTCTTCCCATTTGATAATAAAACAGTATTATTAAATTCGGAGACGACTCTGACACCTCAAAAAGAGATGATAACCGGTGATTTAAGCTGGGCTTCATTGAATCATTGAACAAGGCGCATGGCACACACTATCTGCACTAGAAACACAGCCAAAGCTGCAACAGAGTGTGTGCTGAGTTACCTGCAGTGAACAGAGTCATTTATGACGCCTGGACATGCTGATAAACAACACAGCACCATCTCCTGTTGGCCACTCAACTCAGCCCCTACAGCCATAACACCTGCCTGCCAGGAAGTACATGAAGGTCACAGGGAGGGTGCGTGTGTGTGTGTGTGTGTGTGTGTGTGTGTGTGTGTGTGTGTGTGTGTGTGTGTGTGTGCAAACAGTACAGTATCTGTCATGTAGGATTTGGTTATGATTCAGAAACACATGCGTACACACACACACACAGAAACACACAAACACTCACTAAAAATGTAAGTTTAATGGGTAAAGTCTGGAGCGTCTCTTCTCACCTGTCACCTCTCATTAGACTGCGGCATGACGATTGACCTTGGTCGTCTTTCCTAGGGCCGCTGTGTTGAAGGGTGTGTGTGTCTGTGTGTGTGTGTTCATCCAGGGGCCGGGGCCGCCTCACCCTAATGATGAGGCTGTGAAATCGGGCCGGAGCCCAGCGCCATCTCTCATTACACCCCTCCAAATTCATTTGCTACGTCGGTTCTGCCTGCTCATGCATGCGCTGCACACCGCTCTGCCCATGTGGCTTTACTTGTACCTGCTGTTAGTCTACATCTAATGCATAACGGTTAGTCTGACATGGGTAGGAACAAAAATACACATGTTAAATCACACTGGATCTTATAAAATTGAGTGTTATTTAATTCAGAAACGAGATTAATTTGTTATGACCTCTACGCACAGGTCATGTATAGTTTTACTTGTACATACATTGTATTTTGATGCTGTTAGACCAAAGACAGAGCCTTGGGTGTGGACAGGAGGAATATACCAACATTAAAGTGAATTGACCCATTACGTGCAGTAGGGTTTATGCCGACTTTCCAGTAAAAAGTGGGCTATTTTTATAAAGACTCACGCTATGTACTAGACTATTTCATGGTCTTGACCAGTTGCTAGGCAACCAACGTAGAGACTCAATGAAGTTACTTCTCCTGACCAAGAAATAGTCTAGCTTATAACCCCCGTAACAAATAATTGTCATTTTTACCCTCCGTTTTTTTGTACGGATTCAGCAAATTAGATACATTATGTTAATTGGTAAGCTGTAGAGTTTCTGGTAGTGGCATTTTGTTACCCTCTGAGCCTTGGTAGCTCTTTCCACATCTTTTCAGTTCTGCTAAGCTAAATTAGCGGACTGCTGGCCATAGTTTCATAAGTCTAGGTTATTAGTTTATATTATAAACGCTCATGAAAGTAAACACTCAGAAATCTCCATTCATCAAAAGAAGAAAAATAATCTCCCTCACCCTCACCCTGAGTGTGCAGACATGACAGTGTTATATCTCCTCATCTGTCTCAAGAAGTCAGCACATAAACATATTTCCCAAAATGTCAAGCTTTTCTTTTCTTTTCTTTTTTTCTTTTAGAGGAACACACAATGGGTCAAAATAGATTTGCATTAATTTTTGTCAAATGTACACAAAAACATACAAAAAATAAATATCACTTTGATACAAGTCCTGTTTTGCACAGGTAACTGTATGTAATACATACTGCATAAAGAAACCATTTGGCACAATCAAGCTCTTTTTAAATGTATGTGTATGTGCTCATATGATACAGAAAAAGAGAGAGCAAGTGCCTGCACACACGTGTCCCCCCAAGAAACTCCTTACCAGAGTCAAAATGAAACCTGTGGCCTTGCATGAAACTCTATTGTAATACGATTGTAGTGCATGTCAAGTAATCTGAGCTGACTGGTTGTAGCTTTCATTCTTCTCTTATTAGGTCTAGTCTAAGCTGGCCTCAACAGTAAATGATAAAGGTGTAAAAATTGTAGTGGGGGAGGCAGTGTCCTTGTCTAGATGGGGGATGGGACGTTGACAGACATCCACATCAAGCATCTCCCCTCGTGACCTTGACAGGCGTGGTGTTATAATACTGTAGTTACAGCATGTAGTCTTTGGACAGTTCTGTCCTCTGACTGCACAGACAGAGACAGCAGGAGTCTTGACTGGTTCTCCACTTGGAGCTGAGATACAAAGCTACCTGTCGTGTGTCAACAATCACCTTTACTCTTTACAATAAACCTGCATTAAGCATGCCACGGGAATCTGACGTGTGTATGGCTGATATACAGTGCAAATGTCATAGGTTCTCTCCCTCTGTGTGTTATCTGATCCAGGGCTATCTTGTGCATGTGTGTGTGTGTGTGTGTTGCGTCTGCCATTGCAGCAAACAGATGGTATCATAATGACATCATTGCACACTGGGGTTATGTTCTCTGAGGCTCGGAGCAGGAGGAAGAAATTAGGAGGAGGCATCAGATGAGTGTTTGTCAATTAATCTAAAAGAGACACAAAAAATAAAAATCCAGCGAGCTTTTCCAAACATTTAGCTTCAGTTTGCCCCACTAAACGCCACCCTGCTTTTCACCTCGCCTGTTCGGCTGTTACAAATGTCAGCGCTCCCAGTTAACTGGACTTGAAATGATCTGCCCCCCTCTTTCTCTGCCTCTCTCTGTCATGTTCCCCTTCATTTGTTAAGGGTGCCCTGAGCACCTGAGTTTCTTTTTAAGAGCATCTCTTTTCCCCTCCTTTTTTCTCTCTCCTCTGTTCTCAAGCTCTCTCATCTCACTGAGCAGGGAGAAACCTGTCACCACACAGCATTAGTATGCTCTTTTCATATCTGTGCCTCTTGCCTCTTTCTTCCTTCCTCTTTTTCCTCTCCTTTCCTCCCCCTCGCTCTCTTTCCCTGCAAACATAAAAATAGTTTATGCCTCTGACAAGAAAATGCCTCTAATCCTGAGGTTTGTTGGAGAGCAAACAGACGCAATTGGCCACTTGTTATTCTGTGTAGAATTTTCTATGTGGGGTGTTTGTGGTATCCATGGCAACAAAGTAGGGTGCACATATCCCCCCTGTCACTGAGCAGAATGGGAGGGGAGAGGATGAAAAGAGGCGATAAAATAACACACTTACTGAATACACGGGGCAAGCTATAACCTGTTAGTTCAGTCGCTGGTGTGTGTGAATGTGTGTCACTGTTTGTCAAGTATATGACAGTATTTGCGCACCTGCATATAGCTGTTAGCTTTCACACAATCAGATCTGCATTTCTCTGATTGCATACTTGTTTGTGTGTGTGTGCGTGTGTGTGTGTGTGTGTGTGTGTGTGTGTGTGTGTGTGTGTGATAGGAGGAGCTTGTGAGCTGTGGAATTATTACAGAGTGCAAGAAAGAGAGACACAGGTGTACGTTTCTGTCTTAATGCATGTGTATCCACATATGGATTCAGGTGCCATTATAGCAGAAGCTTCCCTCCAGCTGTTTTGAATGGCTTGTGCGTGTGTCAGGGGGAGATAATCTTTGCCATAATGAGTCTTTCACATGTGCACCTCCTTTTCATTGGCCTACACAGACCCTGCCACTCCATCTAACACCATGGAAATCAATGAGAGCCAGTCGGAGTGGTGTGAAGATTGAGCTGCGGTCAAAATACTTTGCATGCTGAAAACTTAAGTGAGCGGGAGGTGCAAGGGGGGCAGGAAATTGTTGTGTAGCTGGAGAGGATTTGCATCCTGATATCATATGTGTGAATACATTGTGACTCTTTCCTCTGTGTGTGTGTGTGTGTGTGTGAGTGTGTGTGTGCAGAACAAGTTTATCTACATATTTAACTGACTTTAACTGACATCTGTTTCTATTTCCTGACTGTTCAGCTCTTGTTTCTTCTTTTTCCATCCGATTCCTTCTCTTCTCTTCTCTTCTCTTCTCTTCTCTTCTCTTCTCTTCTCTTCTCTTCTCTTCATTTTTGATTTGTTGCCAAGGCCAAACAGGATTATAATTTTAAAAAGGGCAACAACAAATCCAGTTGTTGTGATTGCCTATTCTATTTAAATCAGTTCTTTTCCATTGTATTCTATTCCCATTAATCTGTCTTTTCAACACGTGCATGATCAATACAATGATGACTGTTGAAGGGTTGGACTCTCGGGTGAGAGGCCACAGGGTTCAGAGGTCATGGGATGTGTGTGAATGCTGAGTGTCCAGTGAGTGACCTTGTCCTGCTGGGTGCTGACCTGGATGCTGTACCTTCATTTAAAGTGTGTGCACAGACAGACATCATACAAGTCATGACGTGGTGGACATTGTGTGGGGTTTGGTCACCTAATCAGAGATAATACTACTAAGTAGGAACCAGTCTGAGTTTCTGTTGGAGTAATTGTTTGTTGTCTGTCCAAACAAGTAGTGTTTTGACAGTGTTGCCTCATTGTGTGTAAAACCTCGTCTCTTTTTCATTTCACTTTTTAGACTTAGACTTTACTTTATTGATCCCAACTGGGAAATTCTTTTGTTGCAGCAGCAGGTTAAACATACACATAAACATAAAATATATGCAATAAAATAGAATAAGGATGAGAATAAAACTAAGAGAAAAGAACGTTCTTACAAAATAGAACTAAGTATAAACAAAGAATAACAGCAGTTCTTAAAGAGAGAGAGAGAGAGAGAGAGAGAGAGAGAGAGAGAGAGCTATAAACTCTGTACCAGAAAAAATATGTGCAAGTTGGAAGTGGAGCTTATGAGGCTGGTGGAGATTAACTGTTAAATTAAATTACTGTTGTATAGTGTGATGGCTCGTGGCAGGAATGAGTGCATAGAGTTTTAGGACGCAAAATATAAGAGTTGAAGGACAGTCAACAGTTTCAACTGACAATTTGAGAATGTACAAAAGGTGAATCCAGATGCATTGATGAATCCAGAGAACTGAGTCTTACTTTTTGCCTTTTTTTATTTTTTGAAAACTTTCCTTAGTCCTTGAGGAGCATTTGTTTTTTGGCAGAACATAAAAAAAGCCATGAAAAGAAATCCTAACCATGACAACATATCGACAAGCATGGAAAGGTGATATTGCACATCTTGAGCATCCCTGAAGAGCCACTATACAAATGTGTTCAATATTTAAAATGCATGTTAAATACAGACTTTTTTCTTTTTTTTTCTTTTTTTTTTTTTTTTTCCAGATTTTCAGTTAAGTGGCACTAAGGGTAAAATACTGTTTGTTTTCCAAACACCTCATGCCAGATGGGAATAGACTGAAGTCAGTGGGAGCTTGTTTTTCTTCTCTGGATAAATGGAGATTTGTGAGTGTTTATTTTCATGGGTGTTAATAACCTAGAATGATAACCTAATCTGTTAATTTTAGCGCTAAAGCAGCAGAATACACACCCAGAAATCCATAGGTAAGGGTGGATCAAATATGAGGAAATATCAGAGATTTAGGTTTTGGCTCTGTTCTGATCTCAGTGCTGCGATTAGAGAGCACATCACTTAGCCTTTGAGTCTAGAGTGCTACATCGCAAAAAATCAGAAGGCAGTGCTGTGTCGATGTTCCCAGGTGATTTCCCCAGCTGTGTCTCTCATCCAGTAGCTGCACAGCATGTTCCTTTCTGTTTCCTGCTCTTCTTTTTATCTGTCATCCTCTCAGTATTGTAATTGAAGATTAATAGAACCATGCGTCCTCTGTCCAGTGAATAGTAAATGGCTTAGATTATTCAGCGCTGATTTGTAATCTTTGATATTGGTATCAGTCCACTGTCCATGTCAGCACACTGTAAACTGGGCCTGAGATGAATGCAAAAGCCTGAAAGGTTACATCTGGTGATATTCTATATTTTTATCATTATTGATTTTAATACATCTTATTCCTCTCTGCCACAGAGCTCCATTGCTGTCCAGAAATATTTCAAACACATAAATGAGCCTCACCTTCATTACCATGAACACACAGTAGGTTGTTCTTTATTTTAACTCAATCCCTCACACACCATCCTGTTGTAAATACTCAGGAGTGTGTGTTAATTTGCAGTTGAAACAATCCAGTGTCACATAAAATGTGTAATAGCTTCATTGATATTAATATCTCTATCTCTGTTAAACTATTGATTTATGTGAACTCTTCAGTGATATACCTGATGAAGTTACCCTCTTGTGTGGGTTCATGTGCATATTCATTTTATTAGTTTTCATTTTTTCTTTTTCTACTTTTACATATTTTTTGTCATGGAATTAAATACCTTTTTTTTTCTTTTGTTTCTAACTTTTATGTCTACATTGTACTACATTCCTTGAAGATGTATGATAATAAATTGTACGAAAATAATAAAACTAAAAAAATAATTAAAACCACACACAATGCCCCCTTAACCCAACCTGCATCAAATCTGGTACCATGACCATGTGAACGGGATCACGCTCATTTAATTTTACAAACAGAATTTCTTTGAAATAAATTACAGTTTTCTAACAGGAAAGGCAAAGCAGACTGGCTCTGTTTCCATAGCAACCATGGCTGAGGATCATGGGTAATTTAGCCCTCTGCTACCCTAAAGTGATCAAACAAAAATACCTCTCAGAATCGAAGAAGTGAGCTGATGACCATAACATTAACCCGTCATATTGTTGAATTATCAAGGACACTTTGGTGTTTTTGTGGTGAGAAGTGTTGAAGATGCTATTCATATGAAACCTTAACATGGACAGCAGTGCGACTTGGCTGCTGAAAGTGCACCAGCACTGGGATGCTTCAGGAAGTGCTTGGACTTTGAGCTAATTCTCAATTCTTTTATTGAAAGAACATCATCAAACCAGTATATAAATAACACTAATAACATAACAGCTCAGACCACCACACAAGGCAAAGACAACAATTCACACAGCATGTAAATGACGTGGTTTCAGTGATAGCAGAGTTCAGCAACCACCATAGCAACAGTGGGAAATGTTTAAGGCATTTAAAGCGAAACCTGAAAAATCTTTTGTAATGACTAACAGACTAAAGATCATACTCATTCACTGAACACAGGTTATGAAAATACAACATACATTTCTGACTACAAATGTTATCAACACGCATGTCAATACAGAAACTATTTTAAAATATTGCATTTTCCACTGAGAATAAAAGAAATGTCCACCATTTTTTTTAATGTTCACAGAAAAACCTTGACACAGTCACGCGACGTTGATGTAGCACAATAGATGCAGGACAACATCTCATAGTTTTAGAGATGTTATTGTGAAGCTAATAGATTGTGCTGTGTTGTGGATCAATGTAGCCTTTACACATTTTATGTTACACTGGTTGGGATTGAAAATAGTTACCAGCTGACGCACTGTTCTCTCCTGTTTGAGTAACTTTTGTATTCAGAGACAAACTCATTCATTGTTGCTTTTGATTTTTCCATCCATGGGATTTGTTGAGTAGAGGAAAAAAATCTAGAATTCTGCCAATGCAAATTACTGGATCTTTTTCAAAAATGAAATCATGTATTTGTGACCCATTTTTAAAGATTTACATCTTTTGTAAGGCTTGGGGCTGACTGCCACAGACGGGGTAGTGAAGTGGAAAGTACTGAGAGATAGACTAAAGGCCTGCTCACACCCGAAAGCATCACAACAACATACATCTGCATGCCTTCACATAATATTTGGTTCTAGAAGCTAGATGACACAGGCAGTACTTATGTAGGGAGTAAGGAGTGGACCAGCAGGGGACAGGCCTGTTAGTCAGGCACAATGCTTTTCAAGCTTATTTCTGTTTTCTCTGCTCTGTGTTTTCTCCCAAACATCAGCACTGTGAAGAAGACGGCTTGTTATTGTTCAACTTAGCATGTCGAAGGTCACCAGATATTAGATTTACTTTGCCCCAGTCAGAGAATCCACTGAAATTAAGTGGAATGAATTTGCTCTGCTGTTGTAAATGTCGGTGTGATCAGGCCTGAAGACATTGCTGGTTTTGGTCTTTTCATGTAATTTTGGAAAAAGACAGAAAAAAACCCTTCCTCATCCTTCAACCTGAAGTAGCCTATTCACTGTAGCATTAAACACACAGTGTAGTAAATATAGCAGAGGGTTCCAAGAAAACAATGCCAACTTGTTTTGACCCACCTGCAAACACTGCATCTGGTGGCCCCGTACCCTTACTTTCACCCCTGTCCTCAACCCAAAACCACCCACTGATTAAAGCCGTGAAGTATCCTGCAACACTGGACAGGAATCAATAAGGGAATTAGACTCTACTGTCAGCTTCCTCTTCAGCCAGCCAGTTCCAAAACCAGCTGCTCGGGATAATGGGCCTGGACATGGGGGAGTGTGGGCGTGAGTGGAGGAGGCTGGTGGACAAAGAGGCTTTAAAGTAGTGTGATATACTGCTGTGACACATTATCACTATACACTTATATCCAGGAGTATGTGACACAAGCAGGGATGCTCTACTCTAAAACTTAAATATGCTTGACATTTCTTTTAAATTAGGGGAAGTTACTCCAGACACATGCTTACTGCAGACTTTCAGTGAGGTGCTGCTTACTTGCTGGTGAGAGAAACGGTCATATGTGGTCATTACTTTTATCTGTTTATTTTTTTATACTCTGGTGATATCTTTGCTGCAAAGCACTTAATACTGTAAAACTTACCAAAAATAATTAGTTAAGCTATATCAAATGCACTGTGACATCACTGTGACATCACTGCCCCTTGATTTTTTGCTCTGTTTACTGCTCATGGTCAGTAGGCTATGATGGTGGAACGTAACTAAGAACTTATACTCCACACCAATTCAGAGGGAAATATTGGCTTTTTACTCCTCTACATTTATCTTATAACTTATGTTACTAGTTACTAGATTCAGATTAATAATTCAAAATACGATGAACAAAGGTTTAGATCAGTCACCCACTTTCAGTCCCCACAAGCTAAAGACCCACCTCCCAGTCTGGAAGGAAAGTGAAAGAGAGTGAATGATCTGGACCTTTTCTTCAATAGATTTGATCAATCATCTTCGTCTCTCCCTGTCAAGTCCTCCCTACTGCAACCCCCACCATCTGCACTGCCCCTGCACTGCCCCACCCCCACCTACACCTCCTTTCCCCACAACATTCAACTTACAGCCAGCTTGCACATCCACTGCATTTCCTGTTCAGCGTTGCCCCCAACCCATAACCCCCAGCACACAGCCCCTGTGCCCTAAACAGCCTGCCTGGTACCATTGCCAAAAACTCTGTACGCCAAGGACCTCACAGACTGGTGGCACTGACATCACACCCCCCCAAGTGAAACTATCAATGGACCTACTACAGTTTTCTTATCAACCTGGCATCGGGGTGGATGATGCTGTCATCTACCTCCGACATAGATCAATATGTCACCTGGAAAAAGCTGGGACCACTGTGAGAATCATGTTTTATTTTTTTATTTCTCCAGTGCCCTCAGAACCATACTGCCCACGTTTCTGTGGGACAAGCTGGAGCACACATGGGTGGACCACCACCTCACAGCATGGATCATGGACTCACCAACTGATCACAGTATGTGAGGACAGAGGACTATGAGTCCAAGATGGTTGTCTGCAGGATGGGGTCCATGCAGGGAACAGTCCTGGCTCCCTTTCTCCTCACCCTCTACACTGTGCACTGCAGGCACAATTCAGCTAACTGCCACCTGCAAAAGTTCTCAGACAACATAGCAATTGTTAGCCTTGTTAGCAGATGGGGACTTCAGGGAGTGAAGAGAACTGACCCAGTGATTTGTGGATTGGTGCCACCAGAACTACCATCAGTGAACATCCAGGGAACAGACATTGTCATAGTCATAGTAGGAAAGTTGCTAATAACAGAATAGGATTTGAAAATAGATACCACACTAATGTCTGTCCTATAGTAGGAAGCTAGAGTCTGGAGTCAATAAAGGTTAGCCCAGCATAAAGACTGAAAGCGGGGGAAACAGATTTATTTTCAGGCTCACTCCGAAGTCGGAAAGAATCTGGCAAAACAAACAAAACTTAAGATAAAGCACATAAATTAGTGAGCCTCAGAGGTGCTTGTCGGCTTTATTTTTTTTTTAGTTTAGAGCTACAAAAGGCTGTATTAAACTTTTTTCACATGTGCCTTAGTACTCCACAGGGTCTGTAAACACACTTTTGATGTGTAATATCGGTGTCCCCATTCAAAGTTTTCAGCCACTTAATTCCCTAGTAAGACGGAGGGAAACCCAATTAATATCTATGCAGTGTAAAGATGACATAAGATTCTTATATGACCATTACCATGTCAGATGACTCATTCTGACATGGTAATAAACAGAGAGAGATGTCTTCTTAAGTCCTTAATTAAACACACACACACACACACACACACACACACACACACACACACACATAGACACTGATCCTCATAAAGATGGAATAAAATATTTTTTACCTCTTTCCATGAAATGATTGTGACAATGTGATTTATTCTTGCCAGATAAAGTGTATGCCTTCATAAAGTACATAATGATTACATTACATAATATAATCATTGCACCTGGTCAAAAGTGACGACTGATGCATTTATAGGAATAAACAGAAGATTGTGTCTGAAAACAAAATTATTCCAACTTTATGGGCAACAGTGTGTATACACACATATATACGTGTATATATGTACACACACACACACACACACACACACATATATACACACACACACACACACACACACACACACACACATACATATATATAGAGAGCTAGATAGAGAGAGAGAGAGAGAGAGAGAGAGAGAGAGAGAGAGAGAGAGATCCACTGGGCATTCTGCTAGTTCCTTTGTCTTTCTACTTAACCTCACACTTTTGCACACATTTAAATATCAGGAAATTAAATATTTCTTGAGACAATGCCTCGTCTCAGCAGAGAGATCCTGAATCTTGACTGTTCTCAGTCCATCTCATATCGCCAGGAACACTCATTACTCATTACTTTGTGTTTGTGTTGGAGCCATGTTTCTCCCTCTGTTTGGCAGCGGACTGGTTGTGTTTTTGCCACACTCTTAGCGGGGGTGTGATGTCATATCACAGTGCCATGTTCTACTGCCACAACGGTGCATCTGCTGTTGATCTTGGTTTAACTAAAGAACGCTACGCCAAGTCAGGCCTGAATTAACAGGATCATGACCATCACTGAAATATGGGAATAGTACATTTGCGCTGTTGTCGGGTGAAAATCTCATATCTTGTATGTGTCATATTTTCAGCCTTACTTTGAGCTTGATCAGTGTGCATATATATTTTGAAGGCAAAGACTTTCATCATCATATATTTCATCGTATCATGAAGGTATAGGAGAGGATTTAATCCTTCACTACCAATAAACATCACCATAGTCTGACTTAGAAAAAGACAGACTGAAGGATACCGGCCTTTTTTCATCGCTGCCTTTATTTGATGGTTTTTCACTGCAAGTGTATGAGAACTTTAACCCATCGTCATGCATTTCCTCTGTAGCTCAGAGCTGAGCAGAGCTCCGACACAGTCATTGGGTTGTACACTTCGGGTTTCAGAGCACAGCAGGTAGTGGAGAATGCATCGCACACTGGCACTTCTGTTGTCTTTCATCCTGTTCATTCAGTCAATTTTTCATTCAATACTGACTTCACAGTGATGAGATATAAAAGCTTCAGCGTGGCTGACATTTTGCAACATGCAAACTGCTGATGATATTCTTGTGATCTCTCAAGCAACAAATGCAAAACACGGAGAGGAGGCTGTGAATAAACATCTATCAGCCTGCAGCTACTGAACAGGTTACTCGTCAAGCATTTCTCAACTGCTCAAAGTGTTGTTTTTGAATTCATGAATTATATATGAAGAGAATTTCTTGAAGGCTAACACTCAGTGGAAATTAATCATATCTAATCTATCGCCTATAACACCTGTCCTGTCAGACATGACTTTACCTTAAACTTCAGCTTCCCTTGGCTGAATCATCAAGCAATAATACAACAGCCAAACTGCTGGATTGTCACACATTAAACAAACCAGTGAACCAGCCTCAGAGAACAAATGTGTCAGTTATGCACACTTCAAATGACTACATTTACTTTCATGGGAGTTTAGAGTAATGCAAATTAATAATTGACCCTTTGCTAAGGCCTGCCACCCTCAATAACTGTTGCTCACACATCATGCTCTTCAACCTTGCATGGCACATACACAATGTACAATGACAAAACTGAAGGATTTACTTTTGAATTGTGAGGTAATTGTTCAATCAATGGATGGTTGATTTCAGACACAAGTAAACAAAAGCAGGCTTCTTGTTTGTCAGTTGATGCAGATTTAGTTAGCTAGCTAACTAACCAGCTCTGACTACATCTATGAGTTGGTTGAAAACTTCTAGGGCTACATAATATCATGCTAATTCAGCACAGTGAACTGATTCACAAATGACAGACGCCAGAGCTTACAGCAAATGTTGATCAAACACATGCTAGCAATGGAATAGTTTGCCCCAATTTTATGGTACAGGATGTTATTTTGGTCTAACATAACACTGTTCAGATGTTTCCCATTTCTGCATGGACAGACAACACAAAGCTTAGAAATACGTTTTTGTAAAGTTGTTGGAAAATCATCTTGGATAAATGTTCACAAATACAATACAGAACAGGACAGAGGGGCAGACTTTTGGGTCAAACTGTGTCGTAGCATCTGGGAGCAGTTTTACACTAGCTCCTGCGCAGTGAATATGTTTCTCTAGCCTACATAATGATATAGTCAGCGAATAACTCTTGGTCTTATCACTAATGATTTGGCCACACCTTTACAGTGCACAGCACCTAAACACATCACTGAGCCACACTGTTCATTCAGTGTTCATTCATACACACATGCTGAAATTTATTTTGATTCATTGCTACATACACCATCCTCGTGCCCCAAAAACTCAGCAAATGTGTATTAACGTGCTGCTAAAAATATTGCTCAACAAATGCACTATTTCCTCCTCACTGCTTTAGCAATGTTAGAACTACATTTCCCAGTGTTTTAGGAAATTAGTAACCCTTTGTTAAAGATGAAACTATATATTTGTGACCTGTTTTTAAAGAGGTGTGTCTTCAATAAGGACCAATTGGCAAGGACAAAAAACACTGAGAGACATTTGCTGGGGGATTTGCTGAGTAGAAAAAAAAGGAATAAAGCCAAATGTAAAATATCTTCTGTGTTGTCCCATAACGATATTGGCAAGGCAAGCAGTTAAAAGGAACTTGAATGTAACATGCCAGGAGACACTGTCGTACTGTTCGTCCACACTGAACACTTCATTGAAGAAGGTGCTTTGATGCTTCAGCATTAGGTTGTGAGTGACACTGAAACGTGTTAGTATGCAGTAAAGCCAAAAATGCAGCAGTCCTTGTAAAATCCTGCAGGCTAGTGAGGACTTTGTGAAGGATAAGCAGGTTGTGTTTTAGAAAATTAGATTGATGTTGTCTGAGTTATTCCCTCTTCTGGCTGACTCATACACGGAGGCCACAGATTGATTCTCAGAGGCACCTGAAGTGTGTTCTGTGCAAACTTGGCCACACACACACACACACACATACACACACACACACACACACACACACACACACACACACACACACACACCAAATTTTCTTTTGAAACAAATTCATGTCACAAAACCATTTTGCTTTCATTTTCCACCCACCCTGATGTGCCCCGTGTCGTTGTGTACATGTTGGCATACGTTGTGTTTACTCTTTAGGTGTTTGCTTTAGATGCATGCACAAACAAGATTGTGAAAACATGTAAATGTAGTGTGTTCTTAGTATGAAATTAAGTTTCTCAACACTTCTCTCACATATCTGTATTTGTACATGTTAGTACTAATGTGTACATCGTTGTATGCTTTGTGTGTGACAGCTGCTTCCATTTATAAGCTCTCTTAGTGTAATATTGTTTATTTGTCTCTCCCTGGGGTGTGTCTGTTTGTGTGTATATGCATATGTTTATGTGTGAGTATATGCTTCTTGTATGAGTGTTTGTGTATGTTGTGTGTGTATGATTGTGTACACATTATGTATATGTGACTGTCTACATTTGTATGTGTCTGTCAAATTTAGATGCATGTGTGTGCTTGTTATTTTTGAGTTTTGGGAATTTCACCCTCTGTGTGTGCATGCACATCAGTGACGTGTGTTTGCATGAACGTATATGACCTGCATATGCGTTTTTGTTTCTATATGCGCCAAACTTTTCATGCACGCTTGTGTTGTGTGTTGTGTGTGCATTTGTGCTTATGCCTAAATCAATATCTGTATTCTGTGTGGTTGTATCTTGCCAGTCTTGGTGACTGTTCAGAGAGGGATCCAGTGCTACAAGCTGCTTCTCTCTCAGTCCTTCCACATGTAGCTGCCACCCCTATTAACACTTCCATTAATACTAGATCACAGATGGAAATCATCCTCTAACCCAGATGCTTTTAGATTTTGATGAGTGTTTTTATTCAACTCCCAGGGAGAGAAGAGCAGCAGGACAACTAGTTTTACTGAGGGCAGAGAAAATCTGCTGCTGCTTTCTTTCCAGTGTTCCTCTTCTGACTTCTTCTTCAGCACACTTGGTCAGTTTGCAGAGATAGGCTTGAAAAGAAAGAAAGACAGCAGAAGAAGAGAAAAGATGATGGCTGGTTTGACAATGAGAAAAAAAGCTGAGGGGGATTTGGAAGGAGAAAACAAGTATATTTGTTTCATTTGCATTCAGACCTTTCAGCTCCTCAAACTTTCAATCTTTCCAGTTGCGATCCCCATGCGCATACTTGACAGACATGAGACAAGCTGTGTAGAATACCAAGTGGCTCTGCATGTTCATATTAGCACACAACGTATAGCAGCGTATATGCAGACACACACACACACACACACACACACACACACACACACAGTGCACACACGCAAATCACCAACGAGCACAAAACACTTATGCGCAATCACACACTTACACTCACATACACCCTGATTCCATTACCCAACTGCTTGTCACTCACAAACACACATATTAACATTCATGCTCACACATACCTTCCCTCTCAGATAATCACTTGAATGCACAAACATACATACATTCACATATAAACATGCAAATTCCTCTTCACTCTCACAAAGGCATACATATATCACAAACATAAACTATTCAAACATTAGGCAAAAGCATTCTTATAGATACAAAGAAATGTACATATTTAAGCCATACTTGCAATAGTGGACGCACACAGTGCTGCTGACGCGTTACTGTACTGGATGTTCAAACACATCCACACAAACAGAGATGCACATTGTGCTAAATGATTTGTTTCCTCCTCCTCTCTGACGCTTATGAATAATACAAGAATCTCAAGGGGACTTTTTGCTTCACATAAATAAGAATTTAGATAGAAAATTGCATTATTAATCTGTGGCTTCTAGCTTGGCTTTCCATGTAAAGAATTCATACAATGTTTCAAGTTTGCAGTCTCAGAGGAATGGAGGCCTAAAGGGCCAACAAGTTGTGAGGCAGTGGATTTCAGTGTTTGGGACGGGAGCCAGAGATGGCTTGCATTGACTGATTTATTTATTTTTTTTTAAACTGGTGATCTCAGAAACAAAATGTGTTACTGTGTTAAATTCTTGCTTGCTGACTGGTTACTGGGTTACACTACATCCAGACTGTACATGTAGACTGAAATGCGCAACAATCTGCCAGTCAAAGCTTACAACTGTTGTTGAGTCCCATTTGACATGATAGCCCATCAGTAAACTGAGTTATCTTATTTAATGACTGTAATGTCATACTTAGTATGTTGTATGGCTGATAGTATCGAAGCAGAAAGGAAAGGGGGTGACACAGAACATGTCAGGTCCATGGCCAGAATCAAACCATGGACATGCAGTTATGTGGCATGCACAATTCTTTTTTAACCAAATGTAAGTAATCTTCACCAAAAATATTTGCTATAGTTATGTGTTTTTTTGTAAAAGAAAAAAATAATAATAAAAAAATAGAATAAGTAAAAAAAAAAATCTTTTTTAAAATTCTTATCTCAATGATCAATGCAGTATCAGCCTCACTCAGGTTATACAGGTATTTATAAATAAGTACATTTATCTTAAAATCATGTTCAGCCCACACCAGCAGACTGAAAACATTTAGTAATATTACGGCCACTTACTCTCACATCTTTAATTTTACAATTCACACATTCTGCACAGGCTCTCATATATCTGGAAATGATGCATTGAGCACATTGATCAGCAGCCTGCCACAGATTTGATGTCAGCTGTGTGGCTCTTATAAGCTGCTTGTCAGAGTAATGTAATAATATGTATAATAATGTGTTACTGTATATGCTATACAAGAGTGCTTGCATATGTGTTGTCTTCTGAACCTGCAAATATATAAACTGCTATACATTACAGTATTGGAGCAGTGAGGAGTTGTGTGAAAAATTGCAGCTCATGTGTGAGGAATGTGTCAGATATCTCTTCAATATAAACATCTTTTGTTTGGATACTGATTGGTACACAACACATATACACTATCCTACTTCATTCTGCTGGTTTCAGTAAAATTCCATCTGTCTGTCCTTCCATCCATCCATCCATCGTATCTTTCCTCCTTCCTTCCATTCTTTTCACTCCCTGAATGAGATCAGATTAAGAAAGCCACTCCAGGTACAGCACACGTCTGCATGGCCTTGGCCCTCGGGGGCCACTATAAAGAAGGTGTCAGAGAAGGAGACCATCTCCATTTATATGTCTCACGTGAGTGCTGCCACACTTTTACGACTGACATTCAACCATAAAACTACTGGCTTCATGTGTGTTGAAACGTGCACACATTCAAACACGCTGTACATGCAGAAAGAGACGCATGGTGGAAATGTGACTGCCTATGGTTGTGTCTGACAAACAATATAAATATAATAAAGTTCACAGCACCATGAAGAAGAAAATAGAGGAATGTTTTGATGCACTTTTCCCCAATTTTAAGTCTGTTGCCATTTGCAAAATGATTACATTCATGTTCCAAAATATGTTATGTTCTCAAAACTCTTCATCATCAAAATCACGTGCTGAAAAAGAAAATACTGCAACAAAACACACAAAAAAGAATACATTTAAAAAACAGTGCATCAGATCCTAGGTTCAGACCTGTAGTCATTTAAAGGAGACAAACAGTGCTAACAAATGAATAGATTTCAAGTATTAAGACAACTTGTTTACATTTTCAGACCATTTTAGAAGACTTCCTAGCATGCATTTCTTGAACATTAAGTTCTCCTTCTGCACAGAAGAGGACTGTGGAATTTGTCCCTCATCACTTACATTGAAATGGTTTTAGGGGAAGGGGCTCTCTTTGCTGGCAGCATGGACATTCAGAACAATCACAGCGACAAAAAGTAAGTTTCAATGTATGTGAGTATTATGTTAAGATAGGGGTAGGAGACATGACCTAAAATTTATTATCAGAGTATTTTTTTATGGTGACAATATATGACAGTATTACAACCATTATTAATGAAAGCGTTAGGGTCTTAAGAAAGAAAACATATGGTTATATCCTCAGAATAGTAATGAACATGAGGTACAGGCCTACATATGTTTTGGGAAGGGTAGCCTGCCCCATAATGTGGGTTAATTTGTAAATGTAATGCTATTCATTGGATTCCACCCAAAGAATATTATGTAAGTATAACAGCCAGTGTGCCACGGGGCACGTCTATCAAGTTCATTTACATATAGCAGCAGCAGACACTCATAACGACACGGCACACACCAGAGGGGCTTTCCTATAAGAACAAAGCCAGCTGAGCTTGTGTTACAGTATGAAGTGTGGAGACAAAGTCAGGTCTGGCCATGTGAGACTACACAACAAACAACATGAAAAAACAGTTACCACAATCAAAGTCACTACCTTGGTTATTTAATTGGCTTCAAACGAGGCTTAAAATTTGCACGGTTTCTCTTGACTGTTCCTCAGTATCAAATGCTCCAGCATTGGTCCAGCATGTGGGTCCACAATAGATGCTACTAGCCACATTAGCCGCAGAACAAGCCCACCAGCAAAAGGCAGAGCAAAGCAACCTAAAAATGGCAAAAGTCAGTATCGATCCTTGAACTTCAGTTTGTTAAGGGGCTAAGCAAGTGAACCCAGAGGCAGACTCAGACAGGTGAGGGGACTTTGATTAAAAAGTTTAATTAAAGAGAATAATGTATTGCAGTGGCAACAGGAATGGGATATAAACCTGGGCCGACACACCTGTCTCTGCTCAGGCAATCATACACCACACAAACACACAAGGAGAAACAGGGAGGACGTCCGAGGGAGACAGGAGTGTACTGCAGATCAGATTATGTTCTCGGGGCAGATGTAAAAGTACCCCTGTGTGCCACCTGGAGTCTGACCAGGCTTATCCTGTGCAGTGTGGAACTCGTGAACGAGGGAAAATCCAGAATTTGTTTGCAGGGTACCAGCAGTGCTCGTTGGTCCTGTATCCCTTTCAATCCAACAAACACTGCAAGCTATGGCAGAGCACGGCCTGGAGTTGTTGGAAAGTATAGGCAGGAATACCATCGATCATCCGTCATTCAAAAGGACCAAGGACCCTGAGAAGGGGTGCAGCAATATTTACTTGGAAAATCTATAGAATATATCATCTATGATGTTTAGGATGGCTGTGTTACCTTTAGATGGGGCAAGATCAGTGACAAAGTCCAGACCTATGTGTGACTGGGGAAGATGGGATATGAGAAGAGTGGGTTTGGTAGAGGTTTTTTTCTGAGCACAGACGAAGCAGGGGGAGACAAACTCACACACGGCAACAGTCCAGTTCACGCCGCCGTGACTGGGTGGAGTGAGCCCACTGGAGGACATCATAAGTCAGGGACAAACAGCGTGTTTATGTGACCATTACTTGGGTCGGGCTAACGTGGCACTCACCCTGACTCACCATTGGAGCACTGGGCTTAATGCTCCTGGAACCTGGTTGAAAGGTATGTAAAATTGAACTGACCAAAAAACAAGACCCATCTGGCTTGCTGGGAGGTCAGATATTTGGCGGTCTGAATTCTAAGAAGGGTGTTTGTGATCTGGCCAAATAATGAAGAGAAGCACAGCACCTTCCAGTCAGTGACACCATTCCTTAAGAGCCAATTTGACAGCCAGGAATTCATGGTTACCAATGTTGTAATTTCTCTTTGTAGATGATAGCTTACATGAAAAGAATGCACACAGTATGCTGGGAAAGCACTGCACTTACTCCAGTGTCGGAAGCATTCACCTCCACAATGAACTGGAGCTCTGGGTCAGGATGAGTGAGGACTGGTGCTGAGATGAAGCGGTACTCGAGCTCCAGAATGCTGACTCAGCCTTTGGGGTCCAACAGAATGGGGAGGAGGTGGAGGTGAGCATGGTGAGAATGCTGCCAGACAGTTGCAGATGAAGCGCCTGTTGAAATTAGCAAACCCAAGAAAGTGCTGTAGTTGCTTCAGGTTGGTGTATGCTGGCCGCCTGGAAACTGCTGAGATCTTGGTGGGGTCTATTTGCACCTGCCCCTGAGCAATAACATATCCCAAAAAACATACAGATGAAGCATGAAACTCACATTTCTCAGTTTTAACAAAAAGTCTGTTCTACAACAGCTGCTGGAGAACTTGACACACATGTTGGTGCACCTCAGGGTCCTTGGAGAAGATCAGAGTGTCATCTTCATAGACAAACACTAAATGCCTGTTCATATCCGCACCATTTACCAAGCTCTGGATCACAGCAGGGACTTTAGTAAGGCCAAATGGCATTACCAGACATTAAAGTAGCCTTATGGTGTGATGAATGCCATTTTCCACCTGTCCTCCTCTGTAATACAGATGAGATAATAGGTGTTTCAGAGGCCCACTTTGGTGAAGATTATGGCTCCATAGATAGCAGCAAAAGCAAAACTCATGAGTGTCAAAGGATACTTATTTTTCATTGTGATGTTATTCAGGCTTGAGCAGGTACCATGATCTGACAGGGTGCATGTGGCAGAGCTGAGTCTTTGTAGGAGTCTTAGTTACAGGATAGGATGCAGCTGGAGAGGTTCTATTAGGCTCTGACACACCTATCTCCACTCAGGCAATCACACAAGAGAAACAGATAGAGGCTCTGAAGGTGACAGGACTGCAGATTAGACTATGTTTGAGGGACAGTTTTGAAGCGAATCCTGCTTTGTATTTGCCCTCGAAGCAGTCAGAGGTAAAATGAGCGCACACCTATAGCCAAAGGGTTTTCCAGTTGTGGGTGAGTCCACTGGGTCTTCACTTCAGATGGTGGGACTTTTAAGATTTTTGTGTTGATTCTTGCAGCCAACAACAGAGAAATTGGCGTGCGTTGCTCGTAATGTTACCTTCCACATCTTACTGGAGTCGACATTCTAGTGAAGAAAATAATAGTTACTGGATGTAGTTCCAGTTGTCTGGGTAGGTGCGTAGACCTTTACCTGCTTGTTTCACAGCTTGATTAAAGAACAATATGTTTAATACACTAAAACATTTATCATAGTAATGACGGTATTGCAAAATCTATGTCGTGGCAGATCATGATAACGGTGATGGTGATGAAACTGCCCACCTCCATCTTAATACAGACTGGAAACAATGTGGACTTTGAACAAACTTTCCAGTCTTTATGCTAGGCTAAGCTAAACATCTGCTGGCTTTAGCTGCATCTATAGCCTACAGACATGGGAGTGATATCATTTTTCTCTGTTGTTGGCACCCTCTTTGTACCAAATTATTATTATAGTTAAAAAGTTAATTCATACTTTCAGTTTAATTGAATACCAGGTCCCTCCTATATGCAAATTTGTTTCCCTTTTAGTAACTCTTCCTCTTCCCTCGTACCTTCCAGAGTACCAACTAATTGGTACCCTCAATGTAACATGCAGGCTGTAATCCAAAAACTTAAGTGTGTTTGTGTATATGTGTGCATGGTATATACATTTATATACACACACACACACATATATTTGTATATTAATGTGTGTGTGTGTGTGTGTGCATGTGTGTGTGTGTGTGTGTGTGCGCGTGTGTGTGCGTGTGTATGCGTGTGTGTGTGTGTATGTATGTTTGTGTGTCTGTTTTGCTAGTTCCACTGAGTGTGCACTCAGATGGGGGGTTGTGAGCTCACAGACAGTAGTGTGTCTTATTAAGAGGCACAAAGCCCTCAGCAGGTGCTCCCTCCCTGGCTTTGTCGCTCATGCACTCTGCTGTTTATTTGTTCAACTCGTAGAAAAATCCCCTTTCTCTTAGCCCTGGGGGAAAACAAAGAGCAGGCGCACAAAGACAGGACTGCCCCTGCATCCTGGCAGCAACAAAGCCAGGCTACACATGTCAGGGATGGCATGGCTTGGAATGGCAGGTGTTCCATGGACGGGAAGGCTTGAAGTGAACTTTTCTCCCCTTTTCTTCTGCTGAAGTCATAGTCAGTGCAGAGGTATAACCATTAACTAGCATGCACTGATAAGGCAAAAAAAAAAAAAAATGTGCAAGAATGTCCAGATGTATACACACACACACACACACACACACACACACACACACACACACACACACACACACACACAGCTGTCACTTGTATCACCTGCCAAGGTGAGAGGTCAAATCTGTTATGATCTCTAACCTGGACTTGAATTATTAAACTGCTAAAAGTGAAATTT
Source organism: Chaetodon trifasciatus (assembly GCA_037975065.1). Taxonomy (NCBI): domain Eukaryota; kingdom Metazoa; phylum Chordata; class Actinopteri; order Chaetodontiformes; family Chaetodontidae; genus Chaetodon; species Chaetodon trifasciatus. The sequence goes on along the minus strand of JBBMOE010000009.1, from coordinate 15,460,604 downwards.
TGGTGTTAAGTAAAGGATTAAAGTAAACATACCTTACTTTTTCTTCTTTTCTCAAACTTAGGAATAAAAACTGTTTATTACTTTATTTCTTTACTTACAACTTGAAAATATTCTGGAGCTCTAGAAATATCTTTGGCAGGTTGAAAGTAGTTAGATGGCTGCAGACAGAGGTGAACACACACGTTCTGACCTTTTGATGTTTGGGAGTGCTTTTACATTTTGTATGAAGCAGCAGAATTGCTATTCTGCTCCAATTTGGTTTATTTTTAGTATCCATTTCATCATATTTACCATGATTATTTAAATCCCTTCTCCACCCGTGTGTGTGTGTGTGTGTGTGTGTGTGTGTGTGTGTGTGTGTGTGTGTGTGTTTCTCATTTTAACTTCACTTGTTTGAGGATGTCTGTGGAAAATTGTGTATGTGCAGACTTTGACGCTATGACCCTGTGTGAGTAAAGTGAAGTGAA
>JBBMOE010000009.1:15431815-15445163 GCA_037975065.1 Chaetodon trifasciatus | reverse complement strand
ATGCACCCCCCCCCCCCCCCCCCCCCCCCCCCCCCCCCCCCTTTACTTCTTGGAGAGATGGGGATGGGGGTAATAGGAGCAAGCAATGGGAGAGCTCATTATCTGGCAGACCATCTGCTATTGGGAGGGAGGAACTGTCTGTCTGTCCCAGACACAGGAACTCTGAATAGGCCTGGAGTTCGAGTGAAAATGTTCCTCTAACTTCCCTAAATTAGCTGTACATCTGGTAGATTTGCTCACATGTAATGGAGGAGGGGGCTTGAAAAGTACAGTGCAGACACCAATCATCTGAGAAAATGTTGTTCACGGGAGCTGAGATTTGGTCACTTGTATGTTGGTTTATGGGTTGATTATTTTAGAAAGAAAGAATAAAAAACTAATAAAGTCTCACTGTTGTGATCTTTGTCATAATAATCCCATGTTGTCTTACATCTGTGACTTTATTATAAACTTAGAAATGCATTCATTTATTTAATCTTATTGTGGTTTCTTTCTGTGCAACTGTAGTTTCTCTGTGACATTTGTGTCTCTTTTGGAGTTTGTCCAGCTAATATTTTGGATTTAAAAAAAATAAATAAATAAAAAGATTCTGAATATCATGCTCAGGTTTCAGAGAAATTAGTCCAGATCTAAAAAATAGTGCACAAATGCACCAAAAATGGCACTTTCTCGTTGTGTGAGCTGGTAGACAGAGATGGGTGTGTATGTAGTTTCCGTCAGATGGCTGGGAGAGCTTAGTGTGAGAAGTTGCCGGGCGCAGCAGATGCTCTTTGTTGCTGTTCAGTCTATTGTTGTTGAAAGCTGAGACTGGGACCCTGGGATTGGGTCCAGCTCCCGGCAGCAGGAGCATACATCCCCTTCCTATTGGCTCTCTCGGAGTGTCAGTCAACTGCTCGGCCTGCCCACCAGCCCTCCCCTCAACGGCCGGGGAAGTTGATCTAAAGTTTGAGCAACTTTGTCTGCCACTAGTAAACTTGCCTACAGGGCTCGGCGGTCGCTGCGGGACTGAAGAGAGACAGCGAGGAGGACCGCAAACATGAAGCTGTGCCGCACTTTCCTGGGTTCGTATCACTCACTTGATTAGACTTTACAGCAGCAACTTAAAGAATGAACTTTCTGTTTCGGCATCTGCGTGTCTGCTCAGACCAACACAGTGAGCATACAGAATGTCTACGAGCATGTTTGACGTATGTCGCCTCTACTTTTGCTCTCTAGTGTAATTAGATATGCTTGAAATAAATGTTACACAGAACTAGTGTAAAAGGTGCTGCTCGTAGCCGTCTCTGTTTCTACTCAAAATAAACGCCTTTTTAAAGACACTGCCGTCGCTGCGCAGGATTAAATAGGCTTATATGTGTCTGATCACAGCAGCTGAAACTTTAAAAACGTCTGTGCAGTGGACTCCCTGCCACAAGCTGCAGGCCCAGTCATCAGACACAAGCAATGCTAAATAAACTTGTGAACTTCTCCCCAGCCTATGACTGCAGCTAAACTTCGACCCCCGTGGTAAAAACTGGCCAGACAAAGGACAGTTGGTCCCCTAGGGGACCGTGTGGCCCCGGTACCGTGGGGACAATGCCAAGCTGCGGGCTTATTAAAAACTTTTTTGTTGTGTTAGTCTGTCGGCTTGTTCCATCTGTCGAGGGACTATAGGGGCCTCCCCCGGTCCCAACCTCAGCGCTCAGTCAGCTGCTGCCCCATGTAATATTTATACTGGCTGCCACGGCCCGGCTCCGCACAATATAGCCACCATACAACTGCTATAGTCAGGAGTGACGAGACCATTAAAATGCTGCAGGCCTCTGCCATCTGCATCTGCAGACACAATTTCAAACAACAGAGGAAAGTTTTCCCAGCTGATGGACCCGCTGTGGGTCACTGCTGACTCTCAGGCTTATCTTATCTCAAAAATAGGATGTAAGGAAGACCTCCGATAATTAACTTTACTTCAATTATTTATTTATTTTACTTTTTTTTACTTTTTTTTTTTTTTTTTTTTTAAACAATACATCGCATTACACTACAATACATATCTGACGCTTTTATCCAAAGCGACTTTGGATTTGAATTATGTTTTGCTTCTTTCAGTTTAGTAACAAAATTTATTCAAGAGTATATTAATTTTTTTGATGAGATTATTTTAGTTTGCTTTTCAATTAGTTTAGTTCGTTGTAATTGTGTTTTTAGTTTCGACAGTTATTCACTTATTTCAACTTAGAATAAAAGTTGGATGGAGCAGAGTTGAATTGAGTTTAGTTGGTTTCAGTTTAGTGACACATAATACACACTGTGAGAACAGAGGGAAAAGATTTTCCCAGCTGATTTTCTAGCTGATGGTTAACTACAGAGTTTGAGTCTTATCTTATCTTATCTTTCAAAATAAAAGGTACAAAAAAGGCGAAACGTCTTGAAATAATTAAGTAATTAAATTGTTCAGTCACAGTTTAGTTTTTTTAGTTTAGCTTTGACACGTCAAGGTTTGAAAAGTGACTTTTGTTAATTTAATAACCAGCAGTCATGGGGACACGGTGAGTTTACATTACATTCGAAGTCTTATCCTTCAAACTAAAATGTACAGAAGTGAAACGAGTTGAAATAAAGTAATAAAATAAGTGAATGCAGAAATACATAAAATTAGATTGATTTTAAAAGCAGTTTTGTGTAATGCCATTAAAGTTAGTCTGATGCTACACTTGCTAGACAAAAGCCTTTGTTCCCTCTACAATGCGCTAATGTCAGGTATTGTGCAGCAGGCCTGAGAGCCTCAGCGGGACTGAGCTCTCCAGAGTTCTGAACACACGCGCGCGCGCGCGCGCGCGCGCTCCGCACTTCGGAGCTCTCCGTTGTGCTGAAATCTCAGCACAGGAAAATACAGACAGTTTGAGTGTTCCAGTCTTGAGTTGTTACTCTCTATCTTCTCTCTAATCTTCAGACATGGGTTTCAGTCAGGCCTCTCAGCTCACATCCACACCTGACCTGCAGGCCCAACTTTGCTCATGGTCCCCTCTGCTGGATCAGGGCCCGAGATTTTTCATATTTTCTCTCTTTTGTTTATTCGACTGTCGATGCTGCTGTTGTGTGAATCCTCTCTCTGCGCACCCACAGTCTGAAATCATACTGATGCGGCGTGCACGGCCGGTGATTGATTTCAGCTCCAATGCATAACAATGGGATTGCACAAAAAGAGCCTGCTGCAAAGAGATAAGAATTTAATAGAATTTCTGAAAGCTGAAGGTTGGGCTTTTTGAATATTCCCTGCGTACGCGGCGTGGAGACAGCAGATAAAGGATGGCATTTGTGGGGACTATTCTCAAATGGCTTGTAATGAATGGTTGTCATTTCCACTAATGGTTTCAAAACAGCAAAGCAAAACCACGGTGTGAGCAACATTTGGGAGTGACTCCAAGTTGCACTATTAAGACTAGCTGTTTGTTGTTTAGAGCTGCGCTGACAGTTGGCATTATTCTCTCAATGAGCCTAAAAAACTATCAACAATCTGGAACTGACAGTGATCACTCTTCTTAAAACTCCTGCAGGCATCAAAACAAACCTCACATGATTTCAACCTGATGTTTTTTCTAAACGATTTCTTTGTAGCATGTTATTTTTCAGATCATACAGACTGATATTCCACGTGCATTCCCTCACCTCCCCAGAGCATAGATCATTTTTAGTAAAGCTCCCTTGGAGACTTGCCTCTCTGCTTATATGTCGTTAAAACCCCTTTTTCCATACGGAGGAATTATCAGATGCTGCCAGTGCACCGCGCATATACTAACTCTGCATACAACTACTACATCAATTCCCAGTCCTAGAAAAAAATGTCCCCTGAATGAATTATTGGACGGTACCACTTTCCAGGATGTGTGGGGGTGGAGGATTACAGTAGATATAACATCCGTAATGCATTTTCGGGACATGAAGAACTTGTCAGCGAGTGAGATGTATAAAACATGAGCTCATTGTGGTGTGTAATATTGTGTTGGCTGCGTCCTGTAGAGCCCAGAGGCGCAGAGATGCGTTCATACTGACTGTGTACAGACTGTTTATGATGTTAGAAATGTTTGAAGAGTGAAGCGGCATGAGGAACTTATTTTCACATTTGGAGAATCGTGTGCGCTGCGTGCGGAGACGAAGCTAAAATCTAGTTTCGAGAATGAAGTTGTCAGTTTTATTGGTTCAGTTGATGTATGTGTTTGAGAGAGAGAGAGGGAGGGACAGAGTCAGAGAGAGGGAGTGTGTGCGTATACATATGTCCATTGAGTTAGTGTGTAGTAAGGGGGGACCTCAAGCCCTGCCCATCTGATGCTGGAGGTTTTACTACAGCTTCCGTGATGTCATGGCAAAGGGCGGAGGGAGGAGATGGGGGGGTGTGCGGAGAGGGGATGGAGGGGGGTACAATGGCTCATGAGGGAAAGGTAAGTCAATATTACGTTTTTTCTCGCTGACAAAGGCAAATGAAGCCATGTTTTTGCTTACAAACAAGTAACATCTTAACGCCTCGATCCGGAGCCGTGCGCCGGTGCGCTGTGGAGCAGAGGCCGCCTGGAAACCTTCGCTTGCTCTTATTATTTATCACATCTGGACATTTGTAACGGGATAGATGATCGTTTTTTAAACCTTTTCTCGGGATATCTTTTTAGCAAACTTGACAGCGACCTGCAACTCTCAAAACACAGCAAGGACACAGCGCCAAACCCCAACGGAAATATTGTTGAATGCAGGTAATGAGAAATTAAGTATGTTTATGTTTTTATGATGAGCTGCATATAGATTTAGACTTGGAAAACTCGAAATCTGAGCTCTTTTTTCGCGTAACTTGGATCTTTCTCCGCATCATTGTAGTATTTGAAAGCCTCACGGACAGTGTGATTTTGCGGCGATTAGTGTGTTTTCACATTTTCATTTTTTAGGAGCATGAATTAAAACTTAGTCACAGCTGCGATCTCTGAACAGTTTGACCTGATTTTTTTCTTAAAAGTGTAGATTTGTTTGCTCGATTTATGTACATGTTCAAAGCGCCCTGTAACGTGTTAGAAATCGAGAAGATGATGTTTTTGCCCACAAACGCTGTTCATATTTCCACTGATGCCTTATAATAAGTGGGAATAAAGCAACTATGGCGCTTTCTCAGAACCTCAGTGATGCGTGTTTACCCACTTCTCTGTCACTCTGCCTCATAGTTCATCCGTGTGTTGGACACACTCGGTCTAAAAATGGACGAGGCCCATATTATATTCCTCTGAATGCTCTCTTAGCGAACTGAGTCATACCTGAAGTGTATTCTCCACTCTGTCCTCTAGTTTCACCTTCTGTATCTCCAGGAATAAATTAGCCCTTACTGTACTCGTCACAGCACTGACTATACTACACTGCCGCGCACATTGTAGCAGCCTGTCTCTGTTTTGTTACAGTAAAGTGCGATATCTATCTAGAGTTCAGCACCAGATTGTGTTATTACGATCTTACAGTGGGCGTTGAGCAGGACTCCCGTGTGTGTGTGTGTGTGTGTGTGTGTGTGTGTGTGTGTGTGTGTGTGTGTGTGTGTGTGGATGCACGGACAGATGGATGGATGGAATGATGGAGTGTGTGTGTTTGAGAGAGGGAGGGAGGGGTTGGCCATTTGATCCTCTGCAGCAAAAAACAGAGATGCTCTCTTCAAATGTCAGCCGCCTTTAGTGGTGCGCAGATAAAAAGTCCTCAGAAGCGCGCTAGAAATAAACACCGGGCGTCGGAGAGGCAGACTCGAGCGGCACATTTCTCCGTATTTTGAAGAGCTCATCTTGTCGGATTCACCCCGAGACTGTGCTGCGGTGCAGAATGTGAGCCAGTGCGTTGTGTTTTCTTTACTATCCCACCCCCCACCCCCCCGCCTGCTTTGCTTAGATGGCCACGTAATGTGCTGTGTGTGCGCCTCACGGTCTGTCAAAGCACCTGCGTCCTAAGATGGAGGAAAGAGATGAAGGATGATGATACACAGAGCGTTGTGTCACCCGCTCTTTAAGTTGCTCTCCATCCCCGCTGTAGTGGCCTGTAAGACTGCTCACTGTCGCTTGATCACTGACCAGCGCTGCTCTTATGACAAACTTCAGCGTTCTGCAGTAGATGTTAGACAATCTTTTAGGGTTGAAGCAGGGAGGAGGTTAAGGTACAACCATCTAAACTTACTTCCCTGTATTTCCATTTGAAAAGCATCCGCGTTTAGGAGCAGTAATAATGCAAGTTTGGCTTTTTAAGGGAAAAGTCTTGTAATTGTTAAATAAATGCTTTCCTGCAATGATATTTTGCTTTTGTTGACAGGAGAATGTACAATGATGTTTCACTGTTTTTAAAAATGATAAAACAGGCATCTGTGGCTGTATAGCTTCTGAATAGAGGTTTTTAAGTAAGCAGCTGTGCTTGTGTTTAAGGTTGTTTAGTTAATGAAGTCCATGGAAATTCACAGAAGGAGTCTTTACTCAGAGTAAAGCTACAAGTCTATTGTCAGGCTTAATGTAGAATGAACAAGGAGCTGAAGACTTAATGTATCATACGCAGAGATGATAAAACACCTATTGTTTTTCTTCTGTTTACTTTTCCTGTGAAATGTAGCCTAGTTTCAGGGGATTACAGAATTAGGTTATTGGTGCCTTATGCTGGCAGTGGAGGATATAACAGTATGGAGCTGCATGTAGCACAGGCTGATATGAAGTTGCTTCTGTTTTTTAGTTTCTGTGATAGGAGGAGACCTATTTATGAAGGGTTGAATAGCCCATGGTGAGGACAGCAGGTGCCAGAGAAGGGAGCGTAATAAACATGTTGGAGGAGCAGCTGGGGCCAAATTGCACCCTAGTCATTCAAAGCCTATCAGAAATCTAAGCAATACAAGCAAAGGTCAGGGTCGGCCAGGCCTTCAATGAAGAGGAGGCATTTAAAATGTAAGCCTGGAAATAATGAATTTCATGCACTGTGTTAAAAGGGAAATAAATAAAAAATGAAAATTAATTTAAAAGTAGGCCAAGTATGCATAAATTCTCAGATGGCCAGAGAGAAAAGCCATGACATGCAGAACTGTTTGGAACATCACAAACTGCTGCCTTAGGCAGAGAGGTGCACAGATCCTACAGTTAGTGCTATGTTTTATAAGCAGCAGTGACACGTTTGTGTTGTTTCTCAGATGCTGAGGTCAGGGTGGCCCTCAGGGGAGCTCCTCCAAATGCTGGTTACCATGGCGCCCTCTTTTCCACAACCCCGCCCCTAAACTCCCATCCCATAAGTGATCCAACCAAACAAGCCCCTCACAGGCACTGTCTTGTTTGTGACAAAAGACTGGCCTTTTGTAGTTCACTGTGCTCTGGATTATTTGGCCTTCAGCCTGGGACGTGAAAACTCCAAAATGATTTTGACAGCTTTTTTGAATGGTGTCTTTCTGGTTATCTATACGTCCCAAATCCAATTTTCACATGTGCCAGATAATGTATTTACTCAGCTTTTTGTGTCCTGTGACGCAAAGAAATCAGTGAGTAAGATGAGACAATCCCACTCCACAACTTTTGATTTCTCTGTCTCTTCTGCCCAGCTCACTCTAATCATACCAAGTTGTCTCTAAATCCTGCTTAGCAGGACCAGGGGTGTACAGCTGGCCCTGGCCCTGTATGTACACTAATACTGTTACAGACAGTTCACCCTGGTATTTAATCTAACTATGGATTTAGGCCTCTTTGCTCCATTGTCCCAATACAGTAAGCCGCCTGCCTATAATGGTATTAGTCAAGCCCATACTTTGTTTCCTGGCAAAAGTGTTTTGTATCAACTTTATAGATGAAATTTTTGCAGAAAACAGGAAAGATTTTCTAAACTTTGCCTCTCAGGAATGCATGCTTGGGTAAAATCACAGAATCCTGGCAGTAAAACCCAATTTTTTAATCCATTCATTTTATATTCATCTTTCTCCCCCCGGCCCCCCTCGCTTCTGATTAACCAAACCTCCCCGGTGAATGCCTAATTGTCTCGTACTTCTCCAATTTTCACTGTAAAATAACGAGCTGCAAGTCTTTTAGATGGGAATGAGCAGCATCTGATCAAAGAGTAAGAGAGTACACATCCTGAGCAGACAAGGCTCAATTATTAGTTTTATGTTTTTTCATCTGTGAAGGATCCAGATGTTCAGGTTTTCACATGAAACAACAGAGGACAGTACAGAAAGGTCAATTTAGTCACCTTTTCTGTGATTAATTACCTGGTTTTAGAAACCTCAGTGATCAGATATCTCCTGCAGGTTCTAAAGGTATATTTTGTCTGTCTGTAGCAGGAGCAGTGGCTCAGGACAAACGAAGTGAGCAGGGACACTGACACATGGCCTGAGGCAACGTGTCCCAATAGAGCGCTGTTATATATTTGACATTTAGGAAGGGCTCTCAGCTTCTTGGCCCCCAAACTAACAATACAGGATGGATGCTCACTTCACTTTAGAAGAAGGACAAAAAAAGTAGAGAAAAAGAGAGAAAAGAAAGAGTTTGCGTGCTTGTGTGCAGAGATAGCTGAGATGGAGAGACAGCGATAGAGATGCAGACGAACAGTATTGCTGTTGTAATCACTTTTTCGCTGAGAGGGGAGTGAAAGTTGATAAACAAGCATTTTGCAGAGTGCTGGCTGGGCTTTGGCGAGGTTTGCATGTAGTGGGCAAAGGAGGGATGGGCAGGCCTGGAGGGGGGAGCGGGGAGTTTGATGGAGGAAGAGAAGGAGGGGGGATGGAGGGCAGGGCTGGTCTGCTTTGGGACCCCTCACATACGGACATACAGCCTTTTGTTGTCTCACTGACTGTTTGCTTTCAGATTGACGTTGCTTTTTGTGTGCACTTTGCATGAACTGTGGGTTCATGTACAGGACAGTATGTCCAGAGAAAATAACACTCCCTGTAGCCTTGAAAGCAACAAGAGAGATGAAAATGTCGAGACAATAGATAGGAGGAAATGAGATGCCAGGGATTTATATTCAAGTTCACCTGTAAAGAGGTTCGTGTTTTGTTGCCTCTCAAGGCCGTTGCAGGTGATTTGAAAGAGCTGTAGTATTGCAATCATTTTAAATTTAGGACATTCATTCAGTTTTTTAAGACAGAATTCAAATACTTTGCCTTTAATTTCCCCTGTATAAACACTGATTTGTGAACGATTACTGTTCCGCAATATTGCTACTTCAATTTACATTTCCAGTCAAGTGGCTTCAGACTGTGCTGACCAAAACCTTGGTCTGATTGAGTGTTGTTTTCTCTGAGATGTTCTCGAAGACAAACAGTTAGGTAGCTCATACAGAAGAGGAGTCAAGTAAACTCAAGGGCATTTCTTCTTTCACAATGTTCTGCTGCCTCTTGCAAAGACACACAATCCATATAAAGGTGAAAGCTGAAGGGTATAGATGTGTACATATACGGACAAGAATCAGATTTCACTGTACCAGCTCAGCGGTGCATAAAGAGAGAGCGGAGAGTGAGCGAGGGAGCCACATCCGCCTCTTTTGGAGTCCCGCAGCTGAAGTGTTTTAAAGCTACAGTTGAAAAGTTCAGCCTTGGGCATTTACAGAAAAATACTCTGCACTCTCCCTGAACTTGAAATTGAGAGGAAAAAATACGACCACCTCGACTGTTTGGGCTACTCTATGTTTTGTAGTTAACACCTCCACCATCAGCAGCTTCTCTGAAACAGGAAGAATGGAGAAGAGATTTGTAATAGATTTAGTGTGTTTCTCCTGGCTGATCAGGAAGATGAAGTGAAGAGCTATTACCTTGATGGAAAAAAGGGGGAGAGGGGGAGAAAAAAAAGGCTTGATTTATGTATGATTCATTATTTACTGACCATTCTTCACCCCCTCTCCCGTCGCATTGCCCATCCCCCTATTTGCTTATATATGCACCCTGAAAAGCTTGATAAAAATGCGCAAATTTGATTGATTTTAATAGCAGACTGACAGGGACCCCAGCTGGGCCACTTAACCATGCCTGTGTGTGTGTGTTTGTGTGTGTGTATGTTTGTGTGTGTGTGATTGTGTATAGAGCATACCCAGTGTTCCTTTAGTTAATAAAGGAGTGTCTGCAGCATGCTCGAATGCCCCAACCTCAAAGTAGCACCCCCACCCTCCCTTTTCTTCCTATCCAAACTGCTACCCCATCCATGTGCTGATGCTGTTGATTTCATATCACCCCGCTTTTTCCCCTAGAATTTTACACTCCCTCCCTTTTGCCTCACTTTCTTATTTCTTCTCTCTTTTTATTTCTAGAAAATGAGTTTCGGGGTGAGCTGGTGAACCAGCGGTGGACACGAGGCGAGAGGACCAGCAGCCGCTGTCAGGCCTCCCAGAGACTGCAGAGCCGTCGACCAATCATGGTGAGTGACAAGGCCCTGCACCCCCTCCCCCTCCACCATTCCTCTTCACCACCCACCACGCCCCCACACCCCTTCTAACCTGATTCTGCTTCCTGGGCATTTCCCCAATCCCTAACTCAGCGGGGAAAGTAAAAAAGGGTGGAGGCAGAGGAGGTAGGGGAGGGTGGAGAAAAAAGGCAGGCTGTGTGCGTGTGTGTGTGTGTGTGTGTAAGTGTACATCTATTACTCATGTTGTGGGGACATAAAACTGTTTCAGTTTCACAGTCACATTGTGGGGACTTGCCTTCTATGTGGGGACAAAACACAAGTCTCCATGATGTAAATCATTACATATCAGGGTGAAGACTGGGGTTACGGTTAGGGTTAGGTAAGTAGTGATTATGGCTGTGGTTAGGGTAAGGATGAATGTATGTCAGTATAATGTCCCCAAAAGTGACAGAACCATTTCATGTGTGTGTGTGTGCATGCATGTTGTAGGGGAAAAGGGCTTTGATGGCCATGCTGGACAGAAAAACATGAACCAAACAGCACATCAAATCTCCCGCTTGGCCCTGCCCATCCTTTTGCCTCAGCCACACTGCCTAGTTCAGTTTAGTTAAGCTCAGCATGGCACAGCTCAGCATTTTCCCGCTGCTGAGTTCACTTCACAGGATTTTTTTTGTATTGAAACACAATGAAAAAAAGAAACTCAAAAGGATGTCCTTGAGCTGCTCATACTTTTTGTCCATGATATTCCTCCTTATCAGCAGAGTAGAAAAATGCACTCTCTTCTCACACCTCTCTTCCTCTCTTTTAACCCTCTCTGCCATCCTAAACCCGTCTAACCCTTTCTTGTACTTCAGTACAAAACTTCTGACCCAAATTGCCACCGTTTCAAGTTTATTTACCCATTCTGAAAACATCTGGTCCTTTTTTCCCCGTGCATCACAACTGAGATTGTGACACTCAACAAAGAGATGGAGGGATTGAGGGGAGATTGAAAGAGAGAGGAGTGGAGGTGGTGCGATGGGGGCGGGGGGTCCCCTGGGCCCAGTAAAAGTAGTTTTGCTTCCCCCTGATGGCTTTGGTTCATCTGAAGAGATGACTTTTATTGATTTGGTTTGAATTCTGCTGCTGAGGGAGCCGAGGAGAGGGAGGATTTGGCTTCAACGCTACATCATGTGAAGCGGCCCCCGTCTACTTGACGCGGCACATATGATACCTGTCACACAACCTTCCTATTATGTTTCTGTGGCAGACTGAGATGAATGAAACGGATGGGGGATTAGCCGAAAAGATGTTTAGTTATGAACACTGAAATCACATCAGGATGACTCACACTGTAAATGGCAAACCTCTGACAGCACACATACTCACATCTGACCCATTATGCGGTCACACTTGCTCAGTCTTTTCGCATATAAAGTGAGAAACACGCCGCCTCCCCTCCTCCCTCCTCACTACTCCACCCTGCCTTGTGTGAATTATTAAAGTGAAACTGTGGAAGGGCTCACCGTGCGGTGATCCAACATGGAGGCTGCGCAGCGTGGTCTGCCTGTCGAGGGAACTATGCAGCGCGCTCTAATTGGCAGCTGCTGTCCGCAGGTAATTTTTGGAGATGTCAGTCTTCGTCGGCAGTTGTGAACACTCCTGTCCTACTCCTCTCTCTGTGTCTCCACCCCACCTTCACCTCCTCCTTTCCTCATCTACTCTTGTAAACCTGAAAATGAATAAAAGAGTCATTTATGTGCACCAGGGGACGAAGGGTGACCTTCTCTCTGAAGTCATTGCCCCCAGCCAGCCATTTACATAGAGCTGTCAGAATGCAGAGCAGAGCCGGGGCCCTCCTGCTCTGACCGTAGCACACAAAGAAGGACATAATTGATAATGTACAACACAGCCTGTAGGGATGAGCCGCATCTTCCTCCTCCTCTTCCTCCTCCTCCTTCTTTTTCTTCTTCTTCTGCTACTGCTCCACACTACATTTCACACTAGTTAAACCCCGAGATACACACATGCTGCTGTGCACACAGAGCGGCTCTTGCATAGGCACACACACTTGGACACACGACCTCCTCTCATTTTCTTCTCTCTCTCTCTCTTTTCCTTTCTATCCCTTTCTCAGTTCAACATAAGATCTTGCTGGTATTGTGTAGGCCCACCCACATACTCTGTTCAAGGAGTGTAATTAAAAGACAACAAGGTAAAGGACAAGTTCTGAACATACATTAAAAAGGGCCCTTTGAAATAGATTATGAAAATCAGGTGAATGCCTGCCTGGCTGCATCTGGATTCACTCGCTGTGACTTTGTGTTCATACAAATTTAATGAGCTGGAATTGAGAAAAAGGACAGGAAAAAGAGGGGAACTCAGATGTGCTTACCTATTTAAATGTGCGTAACTATGGTTACGCAAACATGAAAGCAATAGGGTCCCTTTTCAGTCCAGGTTTTGATTCATCTGATGACTGTCAATGTAAGGAGGAAGCAAAGGAAGGGGGATGAAAAAGTACAGGAGTAACAGAGCAGTATATAATGTTTTCATCAAGGAGGAATCTGTGCTTTCACACACACACACACACACACACACACACACACACACACACACACACACACACACACACATATTCATAAACATACTCTCTCCCTTGCTCTCCTTCCCTTCCTTGTTTCATCCAAAGTGCTTTCGTAGTTTGTAGTTTGTGTATTTACAGTTCCACCTATGTTAACATTTGTTTCAACATTTAGCTTCGCTCCCTCTCTTAATCACAATTACAGGTTTCAGTCAGTTTTCAATTGAAAAGCATTCAGCTTTGCGGCTCCAGTTTGCCACAGCTGTGGTTTATGCTTTCACAGGAGGGATGCAGATGAAAGCACGGAATTTCTTAAAAGATGTAATTTTATGACATATCATAGACAAAACAATGAATCCAGAACATAACCAGCAGATTAATTAGTAATAGGGCGGCATGGTGGTGCAGCAGGTAGTGTGCGTGCCACACAGCAAGAAGG
>JBBMOE010000009.1:15378191-15427879 GCA_037975065.1 Chaetodon trifasciatus | reverse complement strand
TTTTACTTAATTACAGTACTTATATTCCACCACTGCTCCTTTCACACATGCATACAAAGAAGTGTAGATAGTTGAGTGTAAGGAATTGGACTTTGAACTATACAAAGGCAGGCATACAAAGGGGAGCACACACACATTGACAGAAAACTCTTCACTGCACACTCGTCTGCTCCTCTTCCCACACAGCACTGTGAGTGGAGCACAGGAGTCAACTGCTCCCTTCAGGCAGGGCACAACACTGCTGCTTGTTGCTTGACTTCTACATTAACAGTGCTTGATCAGAAGAGTTGAGGCGAGTGGCGCGAGAGAGAGGAGCAGGCCAAGGCGATGGAGACTCGCACAGGAAGGGAGGGGCGTGTGCCTGCACCTGTACCTCCGGCCAAACACTAGACCCTAATGAATGAAGCGCACCCTCCTCAGAGAGAAAAAAAAAGGCCTTAACAACAACAACAACAGCGTGCTTCATCTTCCTCTCATCCCTTTTACCCTCCTTCTTTTCATAAGTAGTCTATTAGCAGGAAAGGGGTATTGCCAAATAGAGTGAAGAGAAGAAAAAAAGAAGAGGAGAAACAGGGCCCCCGTGTTTGAATCCCACTGTGGTGGTGCCAACTTGGCTATAGAGAAGCAACAAAGCAGCTAAGTGCCTGGGCAAGGAGAGGGGGTGTGTAGGCAACTGGGGGGATAAAGGGGGAGTATGGGGGGAGATGGGGAGCGTACAGGAGGGAGGAAGTGTGAGGCAAAAAAACTGAAAGGCGGGGGGATCTGCAATATAAAAAGAAACAGTGTCCAGTAATCAAAGCTAATGGCTCCATTGTGTCTAAAAAAGCATCTGATAGCTTTAGAGTGCACTGAGAGCAGCGCTGAGCACGGAGAGGTGGTGCTGAGGAGGTGTGGCCGAGGGTCAATATGTGTGTGTGTATGTGTGTGTTCCAGGCAGCAGGGTTAACACCTGCTCCTTTGTGGCTTAAAAGCCGAGCCAGGAGTAAGCAGTGGGTGCGACTCATGCGCACGCGCACACACACACCCACACGCGCGTGCGCACATGCTCCTCTTCTTAAAAGGGTTATTACCGCGGCTTTTTAGCAGCCTGTGTGTTTTTGCTTTATTATTGTATTCAGCATAGTTATGATTGTCAGTCCCTCTGCTTCCAGGGGCCACAGCCTGAGTGCGCTGCCTGTTGCCTCTGCACAGCGTACAATCGTGTACTGTTCAGGTGCAGGAAATTACAGGGAGAGTGATGGAGGTCTGTGTGGGGTGAGGGTGGGCAGGGGATTTGAAAAGTAGCTTAAACAAAGGGTTTGTTTTCTGTTTCATAGCATGTAGCCTTTATTTCTGTCTCTCTTTTGATGAAGTGAGCAGGACAGCAGCTTCAGTATGGCTTTTTTTCGGTGGTGAGAGATGGGTGAGGAGGGATGAGGGAGCGCTGTTTTATGAGAATTACAGATGTGATCGTCTCTTTGTGTCAGTGTTACCTTTGGTAGGTTTAAATGGGAACATTCTGAGTGAGGGTTATTATAGCAGTTCTTTTGAAGCAGAGGAAGGGCAATTAACTGTGGATGTGTGGTGGAATATAGTGAGAGCATTGAGAAATTAACATTGATGATCTCTGTTCTCTCTCCCCTCTTTTCTCCTCCACACTGTCTGTTCTCTTTCCTCCTTTACTCACTTCACTCTCTCGTCCTCTTCTCTCGCTTTCTCTTTTTCCTCGTCTCCATCCCAGATGAGTGTGGAGGGTGATGACAAGCGAACTCGCACTCGGTCCAAGGGAATCAGAGGTGAGTGTTTGTCATGCCTCTCCATCATGTCAGGCCCCGTCTGTTAAAGTGTTGCATTGTAACTGTTCACATACACACACAAACATAAAGTTCAGTACACACTCCTTCACATGCAAACATCAGTTCTTCTGATTAACTGAATACAGCAGGAGCATGTTCATGTATGTGTATATGAGCAAGTATGCATGTTTATGTTTATGTATATATGGATTTGTGTGTATATACTGTAAATGTTTATGTGCACCTGTGAAAGTGAACTCCAGATCCTCCAGATCTTAGTTTGTAATCATCGGATTCAGACACTCCTCAGGTTGAAAGTGATCCAGGTTCCTGTTGTCTCCTGTGTTATTTTTACCTCATGCTCGCCTGCCAGGTTAGGGGCCATTGTAAAAGTACATGTCAAGTAGCCAAGAGTAGCCAAAATTATGCAACATGGCAGACTTAGTTATTATTTTCCATCGCAGACACTTCAGAGCTTTTTTTTTTTTTTATCTTGGCAGCATTATATACACAATCTCCAGTTTTTAAAAGGAAAAT
This sequence comes from Chaetodon trifasciatus, assembly GCA_037975065.1. NCBI lineage: Eukaryota > Metazoa > Chordata > Actinopteri > Chaetodontiformes > Chaetodontidae > Chaetodon > Chaetodon trifasciatus. The sequence goes on along the minus strand of JBBMOE010000009.1, from coordinate 15,425,567 downwards.
TATGCAATATGGACTAGCTGGCTACACTGACCTCCTGGTCTATTACAGCATTTATTTAGACTCACTTTTAACTTTTTTCTGTTTTTGATGGTGGGGTTTCAGTAGAAATCATGCTTTATTATGTGATTCATTTTCAGACATTGTTATTGTGTGAGCAGCTAATCTTATACATCTGCATGTAAGAAGAAGAGGTAGCCGCAGAAAACAGTTTGACAGAGAAAAGAAGCTCGATGTTTTCTAACGGTTTCAGACTCCAACCACTTCTGGTTTAATCCAAACCAATATTTTTCATACAGAAACAGATACAGATCTATATATGAGCAGTATGCATGTTTGTTCTGCGCTTACGTTTGTGTGCATAGGGACAAGAAAGTGCCTAGCAGTGTGTGTTTGTGTGTGAATGTGAAACAACACATTTTAGAGTGAAGTTGAGAATATGTGTTTGTGTATATGTGTGTGTGTGTGTGTGTGTGTGTGTGTGTGTGTGTGTGTATTTGATGTTTAGAAGAGAGACAGCGGAGCAGCAGTTCACAGGGCGTTCAGAGCGCAGGAAGGCGTCCAGTCATTCCAACTGCATGATGAAAGACTGAGAAACTGAGATGCTGTATACACACACACACACATAAGTGTGTGTTTGTGTGTGTAGTTTCTGTGCTCTTAGTGTATCTTGATACCCAGGGTCTTTCTGACATGTGATTAATGCATGTGATATGGGAGCCCAAACTGAATTCTCCAGGATCGTATTGTTTTCTTGTTTGCTCCAAATGAAAATAGGATATTTTTCCAAACTCATTCTATCGCTCAACTCCCAATCGATGCCTATAGCCAGCCGAGAGTGATGTGTGTGTGTGTGTGTGTGTGTGTGTGTGTGCTGTTTGTGAGCAGAGCTTGATTTATGTTTTGAAGGCAATTACTATAAGTTGTCCCAGAAAGAATGGCTGTTTTCTACTGATGAAGGCAGTTTTCTTTTTAATTTCATTTTCCCAATTATGATAACTAAAGTGCAACAATTAATCATATTTTATTGCTGAAGTCTGCATATAATTGTCATTTTTTTCTGAACAGCATGATGCAGTTTGGCTGATTTAGGCTTACTCCTGTGTGTGTGCTGTGTGTTTGCCTTTGTGTGTTTGTGTTCTTCATACAGTGTGTCTGTGCAGGCCGGTGCTTGCACTACTGTTTGTTTTGCGCTGGCCTTTGTAAACATGTGTTTGTATGTGAGTGTGTTTGCATGTAGATGCGTGTGTGTGTTTGTCTGTGAGCTCAGGATTGTGTAGGTGTGTTTTTTCTCCTGATCATGCAGTCAGCAGTGTGTAAGCCTCTATGAGGGAGCCTCGTGGGATTCGTATGCATTTGTGATTTATTGATCTGAGTTTCTTTTAGCTGAGCAGCTTTCTGAGCAGTCATTCACCTTTGTTCTCCCTCCCTGTATCTTTCTTCTCCTCTCTCTCTCTCTCTCTCTCCCCCTTTCTCTCAGTTCCTATTGAGCTCGTAGGACAAGAGCTGAGGTAAGGAAACACCTTCATCTTTGTGCAAATCCCTTTCATAAAGTTCTTTTATGTGCGCTGCAGAGCACCCCCCGGCACTTGTAGACCCACTATCACTGCTTCTTTAGATGATGTTTTATATTATTATTTTTTATTTCTTATTATCAGCACTACTCAGCTCGTGGTCAGTGCCTCCAACAGACTGCTATTGATTTTCTCACAGTCTTTTGGTATTTCCTGCTATGAACACATATAGTAGATGCAATGAAAGGGACGTATGATCTTTTTGCAATCCAATCGGAGGATACAGCATGAGGAGAGAGGATGGTGAAGGCTGTTGGTTTTGTTTTTCTCCTGCCCTACCTTCCTAGTTCTCCTCTTCCCTTTTCCCACCCAGGTGGCAGCTTTCATGGCCTCACTGGTCATGAACCCCATTGTCCTCCTTTCTCTCCCTCCTTCTAAATTAGTTTTTCATCCTCTCATTTTGTCACACTTCACCTCCGAGCATCGGTGTGCTCAGCACTCCAAAATAACCTTTCGTTTTCTAGATTAAGGAAAAAAAAAAAAAAAAAAAACGGTAGGGAGGCCAGAGAGCACCCTATTTAAAATGCAAATGCAGTATTTTTTAATAAGTGAAATTAATAATAAGGATAATTGGAGTAATAAAGGGCAATTGCTGGGGGAAGTTAATGAGAATTGAAATGAGCCGTCCTGAGGGGTCATAGCAACCTGAATCAGAGTAGAGAGAGAGCCTGCTGATGATGACTGGTGAGGAGAGCAGAGCAGGGGAAATTACAGCAGGTCTCCGTTGATCCTTATCGCTCGTACTAACAGGATATAGGCCAGGGTTGATGTACGACATACAATATTATGATCTCCCTGGCTTGATGCCACCTGCATTCATGCATTATGTGTGTCTGTTGGAAGGATGGGGGGATACATATCTTTGTGCATGTGCATTTGTATGATATGTGTGCACAGTTTGCATGTCTTTGCTTTGCTTTGTTTTCTTTATCTTAATTTACTTTGTTTATTGCCTGTGGTTATCATTGCCTCTGCATAAGGACTAAAATGCACCATGTCTTAAACATATCTCTAACCTCCATCCATCCCATTCAGCTGCCCCACCCCTGGATGCAATGGCTCTGGCCATATCAGTGGGAGATACTCACGACACAGAAGGTAGGGCAGATTAAAAACCCACCCTCTGTCTGTCCTTCTCTGTCTGTCTGTCCTCCTCGTCCTCTCTGCCCCACAGCATCTGCTTTGTGGAGAAAACCACATTTCATTTTTTAAAGGAATAAAGGAGCATTTAGACATTGTGGCAAATACACTTACTTGCAACACTTTGCTGTCATAAGTTAGGTGAGAAGATCAACACCAGTACCAGTACTAACTATGAAGCTCCTGCCAGCAAAGAGGTTATCATAAAGACTGGAATCAGTTTCTGGCTCTGTCCCAAAAGCACCAAAACCGATCTATCAGCACCCATAAACCTCACATGTTAAATTTCTCATTTGGTTAGTGTCTGAAGTGTAACAATGTGATTTGAAGAGGAGTTTTCTTGGCCAGGTGCCAGGCTCCAGGAACCCCAGGGAGTCACTACTCCTGGCTAAGAAATAGTCAGTCACAACACCCCTTTTTCACACTCTTACAGATTAAACAAATACAACGTGTTAATCAGTGAGCTTAAGAAGTGCTGCTAGGTTTATTCAATTCAATTCAAGGCTGAAACCAAAGTAAAGCTGAGTCCTGGTCATAAAAAGTGTTTAATATCTTTTTTTTTTTTTTTTTTACATCAGCGCCATCCACTGCACTCTTCACTGTACATTCAGATTATCAGTACAAATTAGTCAGAGCAGTGGTTCCCAGCTGGTTTGGCTTGTGATGCCTAGAAACAAAACAAACTCTACTTTTAGATTCCAAAAAAAGAGTTATTTTTACTGGAATAGTTATTAAATTCTCAAATAGGAAATCAATACTTTACAAGACATAAGAGAAAGATTTTTTGAGAATTCAAAAACAATAAGCATAACTGTGTAGCAGAAATACATGGAAAATTTCTGATTTACTCTTCTGCTAATCATCTTGCAACTCCTGTAGTCTTGGTTGGGGACGACTGAGCTAGAGGAGGATTACAGTCCCTTAACAGAAATTCCTTAGTTTCTTGACCAAAAAATAAATGGAAAGAAGTAAGGTTAAAATCCCAGTCTTTAGAGTTTGTGATGAGATGTGCTGCTTGGATTTGATTTCAAGGATACTGAATGACCCTAGGGGCCAAAATCAGACTGAAAAAAGGGAGCACATTAATTATGTCATTTTAAATAATCTCATGCTAGTGTGAAAAGATGTTTTTGAGATTACACAAAACTCCCAGAGCCCTAAAACTAAACCTGAGTGCTAAAAGTTTTCAGAGGACAGCAGTGACATGTGGTTTCTTCAGGATTTATTCTAGCTTTATTCTCCCTCCCTCCTCTTTTGTGTCTCGCCCTCAGAGACCTTGCGAGACTTGGGGCAGCTCACTGGCTTGTGACTCCTCTTTATTGAGGGGCAGATATTAGCTATCTGTTTACATGTGTATTCGTTCAGCAGGCAATTTCAGATGCACTTTGTTTATAGATCGTCCCTCAATCTCCCTCGGCGTCTCCCAGGTGAGAGTAAGAGGGAGTTTATTGGATTTCACCCTCCGCTGCCTCGCCTGCCCGCCTCTCCATACAAGTTGCTCATTAAACGTTCCAGTCAATTGGCTGAGATTGGTTGTGATGTCTCAGTGAGCCAGCATGGTGCCCCCCGCCCCCAAGCCACATGTGTTGACTCATACTATCTACAGAAAGAACCTCTCTATCCTTCTTTATGTCAAAACACACACACACACACACACACACACACACACACACACACACACACACACACACACCCTCTATTATGCTGCTTAAAGTCACTCATGGACATGATGAGGTGCATGAGGATTTATTGGACGTGTTAGAGTGTATTTGTGACTTCCGATTACAATACTGTTTGGTATTCATGAACCTTTTCTCTCTATCCTCACTTCACTTTCTCCTTCTCTGTCTTTCTTTCCCTCCATCAGCATTCTAGGTTGCCCCATAGCCAGAAAGCGCCGCCTAGAGGAAGCAGAGGCTGAGCAGGAGCAAGAGCAGGGTGCAGAGCGGCCTGCTTCCAAGAGAAAGGCCCACCCTTTGAAACTGGCACTGGATGAGGGCTTCAGCGCAGAAAGTGACGCCAGCAGCGAGGCTGAGGGCGATGGAGAGAAGGATGAGGAGGGAGCAGGAGAGACCAAGAAGTTGGAGGAGGAGGAGGAGAGCAGGGAGGCAGCTGTAGAGGAGGAGAGAGAGGTGAATGCAGAAGTTTTGGCACAAGATGGACAGACAAATGGACAGGAGGATGAGACACAGAAGGAAGAGGAAGAGGAGAGGGAAGAAGAAGAAACATATCAGATGGAGGAGAACACATCTGCAGCTGATGAAGGTAGGCTTTTTCTAGTTGAGACAAACCAGGTAATATTGAACACAGTCACCATTGGTGAGGAAACATTTATTACAATTGCAACCAATTCTCTGAGTTTTGATAAGCAAAAATGGCAAACATACACCAGCTTCTTACATGTGAGTATTTGCTTTTGGACCGTTAATTGAACAAAAGAAGACATTCATCTTGGACTACTGGTAAAAATTAGGGGTATTTTCTGACATTATATAGATTAAATGCTTAATTTATTAAAGGAGTTCTCCAGTGATTTAGTATTGTACTTCCATAAAGTTAAGGAGCTTCCACTATTTTCTTAGAAGAAAAAAAAAAATCAAACCACGAGCTCTGATATGTCCTTATTGTCTCTTATGTGGTTAAAGCTAAAAAAAATGCTGGATCCTACATTTCCCATAATGCAGCTCAAGAGCAATAACATGGCCAAGTGGTCACTAGATGTGGAGGCAAAGAAAGAAATGAGATCATGGGAAATGCAACGGTCTATATTAGTCCGCCTGACAGGTTACAAGAAGCCTTTACACAGGTCTCTAATACTACAGGACTTGAATTGCCATGCCTCCCAATGACCACTAGGGGCACTAGCACTTTGTGAATGAGTTTCTGCATACACAAGCTGCTTTACATCTACAGACTCTGTGACAGCAGGTGTTTTTATGTCATTGTGAGTTCACAGCGAATGACTTTGCGGGCAGGAAGATTGTGCCAGTGATGACAAAGATATTGCTGACAACAGCTTTAGCTCACTGCATGACTCTGAGTCAGAGCTCTGACCTCTTCATCACTGTTTCCACAGAAGAAGAGTGTGTGATCATTGAGCCTGAGCTCGGAACAGTGCCACCTGCAGCCAAGTGTCAGTCTCCCTCTCAGAACGCCGAAGAGGTGGCCAACTCTCTCCTCCACCTCGGTCGAGTCTCCAACAACAGTGCTCCAACTGTGGCCACTCAGCAGCCTGTTGCTATGGAGACTGAGGAGGATGTCACTGTGGTGGCCAAACATGGTGTACAGGACGAGCATGAGGGGGACATGAAGGAGGGGGAAGAGGGACAGGAGGAGATGGCACACAGAGTTCAAGTTTTGGACGAGCCATCTGATCTGCAGAAGGAGGTAGCTGAAGTGGAGGAAGAGGAGTTGGAGGATGAGCAAGGAGAGTGCCCAGACAGGAGCAACCATGTGAGCCAGGAGAAACATCACTGTCTGACCGAAGATCCCCACCATCAGCAGCTCGAAGATGTAGAGGAGAAGGAAGAGGAGGAAGAGAGGGCAGCACCAGCACAGCCGGGCACTCCAGCAGAGGAAGAGGAGAAAGACGAGGAAGACCACAGGGAGGTAAACCACATTCTGCCCATTTCTGATGTGCCAACTGCCATCCGCACCATCACCAGCACCGCAGCAGCTCAGGGAACACACATTGAGGCTCAAGACCACAGAGCCAGTCCTCTGAAGGACTCCAAATCCCACAGGGCGAGTCCCCTGGGAAACTACAACACCAACAGAGCCAGTCCATTTGACAAATATGACTCTCAGAAATGTAGCCCGCTTCAAAACTACAAGGCCAGCCCTCCTCTAAGCTACAGCTCCCACAGGGCCAGTCCACTCGAGGACTACTTTCCCAACATTAAAGGTGAGAACTATAAAATCCACAAAGCCTCGTCCTCAGCCTCTCCCGACATCATTGAGGTGCAATCAGATAAGTCAGAAGAGAAAGACTTTGATGACATGGATGGGGACGACGAGCGCGATGACGAAGACAGCCTGTCGCAGCGTTCCACGGTGACCGATGAGTCGGAGATGTTTGATATAACCAGAGGGAACTTGGGCCTGCTGGAGCAAGCCATCGCCTTGAAAGCAGAGCAGGTGAAGCCAGCCGGACCGAGAGAGCTGCTTTGCGCCCCAGATATCCACCACCAGCGATATTTCACAATGGATGACAGGCCCAAGCACCTGGACATCATCCGCAAGAGCTACTTCAGCAAAGGTAGGGCACAGTGAAGAAACTAAGAGGGGAGGGGATACAAGGTATACTGAGATATGAGAGTTACTCTGAGGTAGGCAAAACGTCAGGAACATTTAGCCCACTTTTTTATTTATTTGAATAAAGCTACATTAGCATCACAGGGTTGTGCTGCTACAAGTACAGCCATGATGGTGAATTCAAGGACGCTCCAACATCTGAGATTTGATATTCACCTCTTAATGGTGTAGTTAGAAACAACAAGCACTGGCAAGAATCAAGTTTGATGTTTCTGAAAGTTAATTTTTGTATCATAATGACATGGATGAAAAGTGTGTATTTTCAGCTTTGGAACATAGCGATTAGTAAACTTCATTTGTAATCAGTGGCCTAAACATGCAGAACCACCTGCATGCTACTGAAATGACTGGGCCACACATTTGGTCACACATGTTAGTGCACAGAAAATGATGTTCTAATGCAGCACAAGGTGTCATGTGCTGAATGTAATGTTGGGAGTAAAGCAATTAAACAGTTCAGATCCTCCCTTATCCATTGTGATGGGGATGAAGTGGTTCCAGCTGAATAGACTTCCATGAAGAGCTGAGAGGAAGTGCTTGAAGAGAGAGAGTGAGAAGTGACAACAGCGAGGGAGGGAACACAAGAGAGAGGACAACATGTTAGAAGAAAAGAGGAGAGAAACACGAAGAGCGCAGGTTGTTCCACAGTCAGTGGTGGAGTGTTTGTTTACATGCTGCATGTGTTCGGGCCTTGTATTTCACAGTTGGCACGCTGCCCGCTTGTCATGCTCCTCACAGTATAGCACTAGTGTGATTACATGCCTGGTAGTGCTGCCCTCTCCTTGGCCTCAACTCCCTCCTGTGGTGACGTTCTTGTTCTGCTCAACGCTAATTAGGAGATGCATGTCTTGTTAACATTCAATTTGAAGGCCAATAGAGCATCACAACATCCTCTTCCTCTTTTTCCTCTCTCCAGTGCCGTGATACAGGCTGGCCTACCTCCAGTAGCAGTAGGGAGGAGCAGGCATCTTTATTTATGTGTAAATTATACTGGCATGATTTCCTCCTGATGTATTTTCAGGTGTTGTTTTGTCCAAGATCCAAACAAGAACCTTGAAAATGTCAGACAAGTGTAGTGAGGGAGCAGAAAATCATCAAAGCGTACAGGATAAGTAGGTCGACTTTGTTCAGGTTAACTTTGAAAAAGCTGTAATATTCATATATTGGATAGTATTCCATCCTTGAAAGCATTTATAGAAACATACAAATTACAATCAGAATAATGCCTAAAAAACACATTGTGCATGTACAGAGGTACATAAGACATGAGGAGCAGATACAGATGGTGTTGCTTTTGTACAGTTGTCTGAAATATGTCTAGATTTCATGCTCAGCCAAGCAGACTGTCTGATGGCATTAACCACTTGCTTTTGTCCTCCTTATTCATCCCACCTCTCCCTCTCCTTCCTTCTCTCCATCTCTCTCATCGCTCTGTTTCCCCTCTCATCCCTTTCTCCTGCTATCTCCTTCTACCCTCCTGTCCTCCTCTATCCAGAGAGCAGTAGACAAGAGAAGAGGGAGATAAAGTGTCCCACCCCAGGGTGTGATGGGACGGGTCACGTGACCGGTCTGTACCCCCACCACCGCAGCCTGTCAGGCTGTCCGCACAAGGACAGGATCCCCCCGGAGAGTGAGTTTTCTTCAGTTGTGCACAAGATGAAAATAAGCACAAAGAGAAGAAAAATGACAACAAGGGCAGTGTGACAGTGAAGAAAGCCCACTATGTCTCCTTACTGTGGATGTACACATCACACTATATTCACACAAGTGCCACTTAAATCATGATTTCATGAGAGTTTCCAGAGTTCATGTTCTCAGTAGCAGTTCAGTAGTGGCTAGTTATCTCAGTTTGATGCTCTTAGCAATACCAAGCTATTCACGCTTCATTTTACACTCTGCTGAGAGAGGTTACAGCCAAACATGCACAAGCTGACCAGTAAAAAAGGCAGGCTACCATAGGTGAATTGAATTTCAATTTGAATTTGGTTCTCTAAATATATGCAGATAGGAATCTGAAACAGTAGTGTGTTTTATCTGCTCAGCCCATCTCTCCATGTGATTGTAAAGAGTCTTCCTTGTACAGTATATATCAGAGGTCATCTGACTCTAGTCATGACCACAGCTCCATTAAATGCTGTCCAGTTCCCTGCTGTTCTCTGATTATGGTGCACTTCATATTCTTGCTGGCATTTATACTTACTATACAACAATTATTTGACAGGCTTGGAGGAGGTCAGACATTGGAGAGGATTTTGTATTTTTTTCTTTTTGCTGTGGACTGGAGAGCTTGGAAAGCTCTTTATTGTTTTTTTTTTATCATTCCTGATTTATATTTTATTGTAAATTTATCGCAAAAGAAAAATTGAGCTAACTGGAGACACAGGAGTGCGTACCACTCTGAGCTGTCTCTCTGCACTTGGATTAGTAAGCCGTGGACTTTAACTATTTATCAATGATGAATAAGTAACCTGTTTGAATGGTTTTGATGGAAAACCTGACATTTGACCTCAAATATATAAGGCTATAACATCATCTGATCTAATTCAGTTGGATTTTTTTATCATTTGGAATCTGGGGCTGGACCAAAAATAGACAGCAGCTGGAATATTTGCCATTTTGTCATGTTTGCCATAGTCGAGTGGAGGAGAGGGTCAAAAGGAAATATTTGTAATGCTTTGTGTGTGTGTGTGTGTGTGTGTGTGTGTGTGTGTGTGTGTGTGTGTGTGTGTGTATTTCGTCTTCTCCTCAGTTCTAGCCATGCATGAGAATGTACTGAAGTGTCCAACTCCTGGCTGCACCGGTCAGGGCCATGTTAACAGCAACCGGAACACACACCGCAGGTATTTCTACATACATTGCAGTGTAGTATCTGTATGGATCTGTGTTTGCGTTTGACTGTCTGTCATGCAGAGATTGTGTATTTCCACTTACACATTTGCAAGCTTATATATTCATGTATGCAGAACAGCGAATGTGCCGGTCCACAGCAGTGTGATGCAGATTTACATGGTCAGCAACATGCTCTCCTTTCCATATTCACCGTCTCTCTTCCTTCATCCCCCCAGTCTTTCTGGATGCCCCATTGCTGCTGCAGAGAAGCTGTCCAAGGGCCACGACAAGCCGCATCTCTCCCAGCCCGGCAGTGAGCACCTCAAAGGATGTCCCAACGACCGAGTGTTGAGGTGGGTGATTAAAAAAGTATGCAATCATACAGCAGACCTCAGACATTTTTAATTCATTATATTCGATAAGTATTGTGCCCCAGTGGCTACAAAAGGCAATGATTGGTTATCAGACAAATCAAAAATATAACTGTATACGCTGATTCATAATATTGTCAATTAGATTATTAAAATGTACTATAAAGGGAAATATAATGCTTTACACTTGCCCTTTGACCTCACGGTGAAGAGAAATAGATGAAAAGATGACAGGCTTTCAAAAAATTCCTTTAACTCAAATGAACCTCATTTTTAGTAATTAGCCATTTCCAAGTATTCCAGCAACTAATATTTTCAGTATTAGTTGCTGAAATACTTGAAGTGAGTTTATGGTAATGGCTTCTGCGTCAGTTTCAGTCAACAACAACCAAGACGAAATCACCTAACTTAATTCATTTCAGTGCTGTATTAACAGTTATGAAGAAACTCTGTTTGTAGTAGAAACAGAGAACAATAGAACTTCTAAAGTAGTGGCAGCTAGCTAACATTGTTAGTGCTATTTTTCCAGCTGAGTAGCTTTAGCCACTGTTTCAAGAGTTCGTACAGAGACATACAGGAGTGTGCAGCATATGGATGATAAACATTGTCCATACAGGTGTAGATATGTGTTAAAGTTAGCTTCAGCTTGGTAGTATATTCAGGTTAGCTAACTAACCACACAGTCCTCTCTAGGGCTGTCAAGATTGGCCAAAAATGAAGTTGAATGAATGAACAGTGAATGAATGAAATTAATATCTATTTTTAGTCATTATGCTCACAAGAGAGTAAACACAATGAGAGACATATTACTTGTATAGGTATATTTATTTCAGCATAAACGTGTCTTTCACAAGATGTACATACACACACATTACAGAATAAACAAATAAAATAAGTCCTATCATCATAAAAAACACATCATTCTAACTGGACAGAAACAAAATAAAACTGACCAAAACCTTCTTGGTTTATCTTTCACTGTCCCAACAATCACTACTAAATGAACTGGTTGAAATAAACTTAATAATAAACTCTTAATTCACAGAATCGTAAGAGGAGAGAGAGATAGAGAGAGAGAGAGGGAGAGGGCAGACATTAGAGAAGCAGCGGGGAAAACAGCATGTTGAGATGCAACTGGAGTTATTTTCACTGGAAATTAAGACAGGAGAGATTTAAATATTTTTAAACACTACAGATTTTGCTGGTAAAAGAAAAAAAAAAACAAATAGTAATTACCAGATAACAGAAACTCTGCTTGTGTGATTCCTGTCTGTCTGTCTGCCTGTCTGTCTGTCTGTCTGCCTGTCTGTCTGTCTGTCTGTCTGTCTGTCTGTCTGTCTGTCAGTGCATTCAGGGCAGCAGCCCAGGCTGATGAGAGAACAGCCACCTCAGTTGTGCTGCTTTTTTCACAATCAAATAATCTTAATAATCAATGTCTTTTCTTTTTTTAAATTTGATATATATAAAGCTTAGAAGCTTCCTTTTACACTTCATTTTAATTATTGAACTAATAGTATTAATACTTGATATATTTTTGACTCGTGATAACCCATTAATGCCTTTTGTTGCTTTTGGGGCTCCATAGATACAACGTGAATAATGAGGCAGACTCGGTATAATGAACCTTTCACCTACATAAACGCTGTCTCCTCCAATCCAAGCCTCACACAGCTGAGGCCTTCTCAAGGTTAGCTAGTTTACAACTGAGCCACATAAAAACCACAGAAAGAGTCTTGACCTTGGTTATTGTGTTCCTCACGAGAAGTAAAGCCGGGCTGTGAACGGCTCAATATAGCCCCTCAGTCTTGAAGCATTCAGTGTGGTGGTCCAGTCATTACTGTCACCTCAAACACTGAGATCTCTTTATCTTCATTTATCTCCCCAACTGGTCAGACACCGTGATCATGGCCAGAAGAATGATAATTAACACAAACCAGACACTGGCATTATGCTAAGTCTGCGCTCTTCCTCATTGGTATTTTAATTAATAATGCAGCTGATAAGCTAATTATGCAAGTTGTAGGGGCATTGCAGGGGGATAGGAAAAATAATTGCTTTCCTTGAGGAAAACCTCATCAATGGTCAGACAAAGCATCAAGAATTAAAACACAATAAGGCTTGCTTTGTTTTTCCTGCTCAGATTGTTATTAAAATGAGCTTGGTTGTCTGTTATGTATGAGGCTGAAGAATTCCTCATGCAGCCTATGTTTTAATGGAGTCCATGTTGAATAAATAAAATGGAAAAAAAATCCTCTGTGATCAGTGCTGCAAAGTTTGTTACTGTCATGAAAATCCTCCTCAAAATGTGAGCTGGTAATTTCTGCATGGCACTGTGTGAAGGCCACCCTGACAGCAGTGTGACTACAGGCCAGGTCATGTAGCTTATTAATGAGTGTGTGCTTATAGAACAGAGACTGTGATATAGGCGTCAGTGAAAAAGATGAGGAAGGTACCTCCACTCCCCCTGCCTCAGTACCCCACCCCCACCCTGCCTCCCTCTTTCACCACTCCCCTTTCTTTCTGTCCCACTCTTCTCTCCTCCTCCTCTTTTCTTTCTCTCTCCCCCCGCCCTTCTGCCTCTCCCTGGTCTATCAGTGGATTTACGCCAACAGGTCTGACAAAAGCCCAGGCTCTCCAGGAAAACGAGAGGGCTTAAAGCTCATAAATTCCATGCTGTACAACATGCAAATGTGCCCTCTGCTGATAAGAGAGCTTTTAATCCTGCTGCACTCCTGCTAAGTACACCGTTGCCCCTATCTTTACTCTCTCTATGTCGCTCTACCTCCCCCTCTCATTCTCTTGTTTTCTTATTCTCTTTTCTTCTTCTTTCTGTTTGTTTTTTATGTTTATTGTGTGACTCTTTCCTGCCTCAATCCTTTTTTATATCCCACCCCTCCTCTCTCATATTCTGTTCTATTCAGTTTTATTCAGTTCTATTCCATTCTACCTTCTGCTTTTTTTTCTTCTTAATCCCCCCCCCCCCCATATAGCCTCACCCTGACGTCCTCTCACTCTCCTCACAGGCCCATGTGCTTTGTGAAGCAGCTGGAGGTGCCCCAGTATGGCAGCTACAGGCCCAACATGGCACCCACCACGCCTCGTGCCAACCTGGCCAAGGAGCTGGAGAAGTACTCCAAGGTGTCCTTCGATTATGCAAGCTTCGACGCTCAAGTGTTCGGGAAGCGTATGCTTGCTCCAAAGATGCCCACCAGTGAAACCTCACCCAAAGCCTTCAAAAGTAAGAGGGGCCAGTGCTTTCTTTAGTGTGCTCCTGGTTGGGATGTGATGTGTCAGCTAAGGCTGACCACTCAGTGTCACACTGTGCATATTTTTTCCCATGTTTCCATTTTTCACTCAGTATGTTCTACTGTTGTATTATATTAAAGGCATAGTTACATTCACTTTCTTGCTAAAAGTTAGACCTTTCTTGTCTACAGTATGTTATTCACTCTGTGACTTTTTGCCCTCCTACAGCTAAGCCCTCATTCCCCAAGTCATCATCTCCCAGCCTCAGTCTCCACGGTTACGGGAAGAGCTCCTCCTTGGCCTACGACTATTCCCATGATGCCGAGGCCGCTCACATGGCTGCCACCGCCATCCTGAACCTGTCTACACGCTGCTGGGAGAAACCTGAAAACCTCAGCACCAAAGCTCAAAACAAAGTAAACAGACCACAGTGATCCATTTATATGTTTGTTCATCATCAATAGCACGATTCAAGACTAACAGTACGGCAGATCAATCCCTCATCACTCAGCTCTCATTTGATGTAACAAAATAACTCTAAAGTATGAAATGAATCAGTTGTTTGTGGGTGATGTCATTATTGTGGAGTGTTACCCTGTTCTTGTCTCCATAGCACTTGGAGAAAGAGATTATTAGCTGACTGTAGTGCAGATTGAAACATTGCAGGCCACGGCTGGTGAGATGAGAGGGGATGGCAGTGGGTGTGCCTCTCCTCTCTCCTCATTTTTTCCTTCCCCATCAACTCTGCATGAATATATCATCAGGAGACATTGGCTTACAGCAACAGGATGGTGTTGAGATGCAGTTGCATCACCTTTCCCATCCTCTTTCATCCTTTCACCCTTTCATCCCTCCATCCCACACACTTTTCATGTTGTTATTGAATTTGGCTGACTGCCAGTTCCCTGGATTACTTTTCCACCAGGTAGCCTTTTTTCATTATCTGCCGGACGGATCTCCCACTCTCTTCCTCCACCCACACCACTCTTTCTTTCATTTTCTTTTCGCATCTCCTTTTACTCTCTTTTATCTCCCTCTCTTCCTCCCCATGCAAGTCTCACTGATTCCCTCTCTGTCTCTTACTCACTTCCTCTTTCCCCTCTCTGTGCACAGGAGGTGTAATTGGAGCACCACTTTCCCCCATATTGTGATTTTTAAAAGCCCTTTTGCCTCACAGAGGAGAGAAAGTGACTGCTTCATCATTTTTCGATTTCCTGACATGGTTTTCGGAAGATAAAAAGTCAAGATTAATGTCTCTGGCAGCACAGCAGAGCAAGGTGTTGCTCAGCAAGGCACCGATCCAAGAACAGGCCTTAGCTGCGCAATATTACAATGCAGATCACCAGGGACTGATCTGGAATCAGAGTTGGAGCCAGTTGAAATCCAATATTGAAACAGTGGAACACTGAGCTCATCAACCAGGGACAGTTCTGGGAACTGTTCCCGTTTCTCTCCTCTTCTCCTAACCCTTTGATTTTTCTGGCCCTTGACCAGCCCATATGAGCGCCATTTTAGATGAATACTGAAAACATGGCTCATCTCACCCCTCTGTTTCTGTTTGCTTGCCAGCACTATAATAGAGCACGAGAGATGAACTGTGCTGTTGGTGCTCTTGGCAAAGTGTTTGCAGAATACATTAGATATCATTGCTAGCATGTTTATGTGACAAAGGTGGTGTTCTGAACTCAAACATGCAGCGCTCTGAAAAAGTGAATCACACTGCTGCATGACTGCATACATTTTTGTTTGGCACAAGCTTGAGGGTAATTTTACAAGCAGGTAAAGATTGAAATAGGAAGAACTTTGAAAAATGAAAGTTTCGTGTAATCTGAATCTAATTTCCTCCCTGAACCCTGTGGGTTACATGAAGTTAGGATTCAGGAAAATGTAGATACAGTATGTTAATGTGTGTGTCACACTGGAGCTGAATCTGCTCAAGAGGGCAGTTAAATTAATCACAGTCATCATTACACATAATGATACATACCTCTCATATACACTGAAGTACACTAGTGGAGACTCCATCAGTCATTTATATGTTAGAATACTTAATTAGATGCATTAGTTAGAGCCGTCTCTCTCTTCATTTTCTCACCGTTAACAACTATGTATGGAGCTTTGTAAAGTTTCATAGAGTATTTGATTAGTAAATATTTAGAAATAACTAATCATGTTAATAAATAGAGTGAAATATATAAATGAATATATACAAAAATTGTGAAAACACAGTTGAGTCTTGTGAAGCATTATTTTATTATTTTTATTTTCATAAGAATGACTCGTTTTATCTCATGAGTTGCCACAATCTCCATCCCCTCACCTTCCAGCTAACCGTCACATGGCTCCTGCCTCTCTTAGTAGGCTCAACAACTGCTAACATGCTCAGCCAGCTAGCTCCTATTAGCCACCGCCACAACAAGGCAAAGTGGAGCTGTTGGTGTTTGGGACGTGTGCTGTGTGGCTATCAAATGAAAGCCATGACACAAAATGAGTTTATTTCTATATTTCACTTTATGTGCTCATAGGATTATTTATTTCATAGTGTTTTTTAGTTATTTAATACTGAACACTTTGGGACTCCATACCTGTGGTCTTCAAACAAAGAGGCATTTAAAGCAACTTTTCAGTCCAAGATGACTGCTTGTCTGAAAAACTGATGGTGTTGTGATATGGCCTCAGTCCTGAGCATCTTATGTGTTCTCTCCAGGAAATGGACATCGAGGTGGACGAGAATGGCACCCTAGACCTGAGTATGAAGAAGCCCATTAAACGAGAGGGCAGTCTGTCCGGCACCAGCCCAGGGGTTCGGTCCCCAGACCCTTCCTCCTCCTCCTCTTCCTCACTCCATCATGGTGGAAGCAGCGGGATGACATCACCAAACCTACACACCTATAAGCAGGAGGAGTGGGAGGGACCTCTGGATTACACCAAACCCAACCGCCAAAGGGAGGAGGAAATGGAAGAGGTCAGTACAATTAGACAAGCAAAAGTACAAGCTCCAAACACGCAGTATTTCCTGCAATATTAGTCACAGAGGAAGTATTGCAACATAAATAACAACAGACAAAATGCCCCCAAGCCTTTTGAATTAAAAACTCTTACTTGTTTACATCACTTTGTCTTTCTCTAATCCCCTTGCCTTATTTCCTGTCCCCTTGTCCTCTTTCTATTATTCATTTATTTCACTGAAATGCGAGAGTTACTGTACAGTTAAAACATTGCACTGTGTAACAGAGGTGGTGTGTCAGGTGCATTGCACCATCCTGACTTTGGCATATGCTAATTTTACTCCTTTGAACTTTTTCAAAAGAAATATAAAGGGCTTTGAGTGTAAATTTTTTATGAGGACACTCCGCATCACTTGTCTACAAAAGAATAAAAATGGGATCAGAGTAGAGACTTGTGTGCACATGGTGGTTTGCAAAGTTTCTTTGCTTGTATACAAATAGGCAAACTATTGTGAGAAAGCCATCAATCAAAAACTGTCTCAAAAAAGTCAATACAAATCACATAATAACACATTAGTACAATTTAAATGAGAAAAGAATCACAGAGGAATTATCAGGACATTTGGGCTCATCAGATTTTTTTATTGATTTATCAGATGGAGCACACAGGCCAGTCATTCGTCTCATCTGACCCGGAGGACTGTGACATGATGCAGGACTGTCTGGAGGAGAGGAAGTACCCAGGAGAGGTTACAACCCCAAGCTTCAAGGTCAAGTTCCAGCCCAAGGACAGCAAGAAGGAGCTGCTCTCGTAAGTAGCAACACAACAAGTTTACAGTCACACTAGCAGCTCTGTGAGCTCAATGCTAACACCAGCATGTCAACATGCAGGCAGTGACCATGCTAACGTGTTGATGTTTAGTTGATACAATGTTTATCATGGTCACTATCTTAGTTTATGTAGTCAGTTTTGTTAGCATGCTAACTAATCAGCACTAATTGCAAAGTAGCTTCCAGCTGAGGCTGATGGTTGAAAACCAGAGAACTGGATAAATATTTTGACCTGATGATGGTGCTAGAGGAAAGGTTAAGGACTCAGCAATGCTATTGCTATTAATCCTGAGGGGAACTTCCATTCTGATCTGTCTCTCTTTCCTCCTCCAGGTGCCCTACACCTGGTTGTGATGGCAGTGGTCACATCACTGGAAATTATGCGTCCCATCGCAGGTATGCACCATTGCAGACTTAACTGAGCGATATGCTAGTGTTCTATATAGAAACTCTTATATTGAAATGTTAGTTCTACTTACACAGTCCAGAACGGACATTGCAACTAATTCAAATACTTTATTTGATCCTGACATGCCAGAGGCAATAATTTAGAAAGGGCCCAGGAAGCAAAAACAGTCATTGACTTTGATATGTAACAGTAATTTACCTCTTGCCGTCTGTCCTCTTCTTCTGAAATGACCTTGGTATGCCTTGCATCTTGATTTCCCTTCACTCACGTCTTTTCTGGTTTCTCCTTTCAATCCCCTTACACTCGCTTTCCTCGCCCCTTATTCATTCTACTCTTCTGCCTGTCCTCTGCTCTTTCTCCTTTCTCTCAGTCTGTCTGGGTGTCCTCTCGCTGATAAGAGCCTTCGGTCCCTCATGGCGGCCCACACCCCTGAACTCAAGTATGTTTGCTCTACACCTTCACTTCTTTTTCACTGCCTCTTCACTGCACTGCTACTGACACTGTCCTGTGTCACAATGCTTTATTTTGCTGAAGTTAACAGCTTTTGTTGCTGGCTGCTGCCTCTGCTGCTGCTACATCCGTCACGGTGTTTTTTCTGCATTTGGCTTGGACTCTGCTTGCTTTCACTTCCATCAGATCATGTAAATTTGAAATGAAACCATAATTCTGTGGTAGATATAGCTCTATGCTAGAAAAGAAGCTTTTCATGACCCGCTATAGACAGATACAATGAGTGTTTAAATGGCAAACAGCCTGAATGAATTTAAAACAAATCTTGCTCACCAGGACAAATATGAAAATGAGCAGTGTTAAGCAGACCATTTCTCTCATCTGCATTATGCCATTTTCTTGGAGACATTTCCACAGTGGCACATCCACAGTGTTATGTTTTCTGCTAAGCTTCATATTAAATGTTAAACACTGCTCTGCCCTTTCCTAGATGCCCCACTCCAGGATGTGACGGCTCAGGTCACATCACAGGAAACTACGCCTCCCACCGAAGGTAACAAACAAAAAACAAATGCACTCACCAAAACGCATACGCACACATACACACAGTCAGTCAGAGAGGCGTAGTGACAGTTCATGGTAGAAAGAGACAGGGATCACATACTCATACATTTCCACACCTTTCCATTGTCCTATTTTCGGCCATATTAGGCGTTTTGAGTTGATTTGGTTTGTAATTTGGTTGAGCAACCTCTGTAAAATTATTCTTCCTTATATTGTTCTCTCCCTTTATCAATCACTTCACCAGTCCTTTTTCCAACCCTATGTTATCAACTCCATACTTTCTGTTTTCAGTCTCTCTGGGTGCCCGCGTGCCAAGAAAAGTGGAATTAAAACTCCTACCAAGGACAACCAGGAGGACTCCGAGCTTTTAAAGTTCGTACCGCTCAGAAAGCCATAATGTCTGCTTTTAGCGAGACTGACGGTAAAAGTAAAATGCAATAAAAAAGAAACAGAGAGAGAGAGGAAAGTCACCATGAATCATATGCAGAGGTAGTGACCTCCCCCCGTAATTGAATCAATCAGGCCCTTACTGATGGGAAAATACACTTACTGCAGATACTGATTCTGAATGTAGCTCATTGTAGAGTATCGTAGAGTAGCTTGTCAATACATAAGAAATACATGGGCTTCATATTGCATCTGCACACAAAACAGTTAATTTAACAAAATGTTGTTAACGACGTGCTAAACCTGAATAGCTACTGCATTAGTAACATTACTGATTGCATAAATGTGTCAATCACAGATGTAAGAAAATGAATTTGGCCCAGTAGAGAAAGTATATAACGTAAATCTTTCTTCCAATAATCTCAACTTTCTCTACAGTTTAGATTTTTGCCTTCTCCTTGTCTAACCGTTGTGCCTTCTCATTCTTTTTGTTTCCTTCCCTGCTACCTGGCTTCCAACACTTCTTCTCCTTCTCCCTCTCCTGCACATCTCTCCTCTCGTCTTTTCCTTGTTTCCCTCCTGTCCTCTGCTCCCTGCAGATGCCCGGTGCCGGGTTGCGACAGCCTGGGTCACATCAGTGGGAAGTACGCCACACACCGTAGTGCCTACGGGTGTCCGCTGGCAGCCCGCAGACAGAAGGAGGGTCTTCTTAATGGCACACCCTTCAACTGGAAGGCCTTCAAGACAGAGGGGCCTACTTGTCCCACCCCAGGTTGTGACGGCTCCGGACACGCTAATGGAAGCTTCCTTACACACCGCAGGTAAACTGCATGCAGACAGTTGTTTTTTGTTTTTTTTTAAGTGACTATTAGAATTGGTTGTGGGCTGAGCTTTAGATATGTTGGAAATTGTATGTTTGAACTTTGGAACAAACAGGCTAGCTATTTCCAGTCATTATGCTGAGTCAAGCTAACTTCCTGCTGGCTCTCTAGTTAATGCACAAGTATGAGAGTGTTATCGATCTAATATGTGTTAAGATATAATGTGAAACATGATAGCTCACAAGACTGTGTGTGAGAATTGTACACTGACGCCACTCTGTGTGCCTCAGCCTCTCAGGATGCCCCAGAGCCTTGTATGCCAAGAAGAAGGCCAAGTTCCCCACAGATGACTACCTGAGCACCAAGTTCAGAGCCAGTGATGGTAAAAAAAAAATCTAGACATAAATTTGTATTTGAGCCTGTGTATATATATATATATGTGTGTGTGTGTGTGTGTGTGTGTGTGTGTGTGTGTGTGTGTGTGTGTGTGTAAATTTGTGTGCAAACACCATACCTATTGTTCTCTACAGCACTTAATTAATGATGCGTGCATTTTAAAGTGTTTAGACAAAGAAAGAAACATGATTACAAAAGTAAACCTTAAAAATCTGAACTGACGTGAACAGTCAATACGGGGACTGAAATTGTTGTTCTTGAAGTTTAGATTATTTTTTAAGATATCAACTTAAAAAAGTCTCACAGGATAAGGACACAATGGAGACCTCAACAAAAAAATATGCTGTTAAAATACGAGCTAATAGAACAATAGCCAAGCATCAGGGACAAAAAAAAACAGTAAGTATGTATGTTTGTTAAAGCATGTATAATACAGACAGAAAATTGTTTAAGTTCCTGAAATATCAGGNTTTGTTAAAGCATGTATAATACAGACAGAAAATTGTTTAAGTTCCTGAAATATCAGGAAAACTCATGGGATGTAATATTCACAGCAAATATTCTGCTCCAAATTCCTCCAAATCACTTATTTCACACAAACTTCCTGCTGTTATTGCATTCAGTATTTGGGTTCATTGTACAGTTAATCAGCTGTTCTTTACTGTTATTGTTATGCATAGAATATAATATTATTCAGAGGTCGTCAGTTTACAGAAAAGGGGTTCATTAAGGAAAAAGGTTGGGAACCACTGAGGTTTGGAACCAAGTCCAGGTCCATGGAGGGTTATGATTCAGAATACAGTCTCAACAACAACAACGACGACGACAACAACAACAACAACAACAACACAATTCAAGCAAAAATAGCAACAATAGATAGAAAATGGAAAATTAAGAGGGCAGATGAAACATGTAGAGACCAAACACCATTGTTTTCTCATCTAATGTATCGGGCCTCTCCTTTAGTTTTGGACAACGATGAGGACATCAAGCAGCTCAACAAAGAGATTAACGACCTCAATGAATCCAACAATGAAATGGAGGCCGACATGGTCAACCTTCAGACTCAGGTATGTGTTTCTGTTTTTGTTTTATTGTAACGTATAAATCATGGAACATGAGATGGGTTCTCATGCTGCAATTTGTTTTGCTCCTGAAAAATCACAGGTGGAAAATTCAGTCAGCTCAGTAATGAAGCCTTTGAATGAGGGACTGACACAACCGTTCTCTCCCAAATGAAAAGTTACATTCATAAGCAATAGAGCACATCTTTGCTCATTTTCATAAACTCAAGGTTATTGCTGCTGCAACCTTACTTGATCTGGTTTGTCTAGTATCTTATGGTTGCTAATGTTAGCAAACGTAAGGTAAATATTGCTTTGTAACTGAAAGTATTCAGTCACTTCACTGATAACTCTTCATTATTTGTCCTATTGTTTGACTACATTTGAGCATGTACCATTATCCTGTAATCACTGCTTGTGGCCATCGTGGCCACTGGCTACAGTTACATAGACTCCCCTTAAGGACAAAGCAGGTGATATTCTTTATTTTGTTTGTTGTCAAGAAATCTCATAAAAACAGAACCACCAGCGAATTCTCAAGACTTTGCCCTGAAGATGTAATTCTTTAAAAATAACTCACATATACATTGATTCATTTAAAGAAAAAAAGCTATATTTTAAGCAAAGATGAATCCATATTTCTAGTGAGCCTTTGGGTCAGCAAGACGGTGTATGTGACACTGAGTCAAAACAAACTGCAGTGAGTGTGTTCATCATAATGAAGGAACTTGTCATCCAGTGTAGCATCATGGCTCATTGATGCGTTTTAATAGATTTTGAACAACAGTGAAGCTGAATGGCACAGAGGATGATCTATCAGACTTTGATACACAACACTTCAAACCTTACTTACAATGATCAACTCACTGTTGTTTTGAGTGTTTTCATGCATGTTGTTGACTATAGGAATATGGAATATCACCACCACTTGGCCTTTAAATGATTTCCAATATTCATTTGTAGTTGCAGAGAACAGACAAGTTAGATTGTTGTGCTTAAAGTGGTACCATGACAGACATCCTGTTGCTGTTTACTGCAGATCTCCTCCATGGAAAAGAACCTGAAGAGCATTGAGCATGAGAACAAGATGATTGAGGAGCAGAATGAGGCTCTGTTCATGGAGCTGTCTGGTCTCAGTCGCGCTCTGATCCGCAGTCTGGCTAACATACGCCTGCCACACATGGTGAGTTGTTGGCCACACACACACACACACACACACACACACACACACATAGGGATGAACCCGCTTACACACCTTTTTTATTGATTTAATGAATTTGTTTTGAGGTGAATCTCGTGTGTTGACCAGCACATAGCCGTTTGTTTCCCTGCTCTTCTCAGTTGAGATTGGTTGTTGTTTGTACCACAGCAGGAGCCAATCACCGAGCAGAACTTCGACAGCTACGTAAGCACCCTGACCGACATGTATACCAACAAGGACTGCTTCCAGAGCCCTGAGAACAAAGCTCTGCTGGAGAGCATCAACAAAGCTGTGAAGGGCATCAAAGTCTGAGGCTCATCACACACACACACACATACACACACACACACATGCACATATGCACACACACACACCTAACCCAAACTGTCCTGAAGCGCAGGAGCGTGACGGAGGTGGAGATGGAGGGATGGGGAGATGAAGGAGACATGTTGAAATACTCTACAATATATTGAAATATGATTCAAAAACAAAAAGGGAATTCAGGTTATTTAAATAAACGGCAACTTAAAAAAACCCAGGGAGCACTCTGTAAGAAGAAAAGTGACGCGGACCAAAATCCACACCATGCTGCTGCTGGGATTAGGAGGAGGAAACGGATCATTCAGCCAGAATGGATGGAAAAGAAGAATAATGTCACTGGAAACTGTATCTGGGGGGTTGATAATGCTGTATGTTTACCTGTTGTCTCTTTTGTGTCCTTAATTGTTTTTGGAGAGGGTTTGGCTGTTGCTCGGTTGATCAGTTTTTCGCACTTCACATCAACTGAAATGTGGACGAACGTGTACATGGGAGAGCTTACATAAGCGCGGCAAGATGAAGATTAAACATGAAGACTGTCAGTGCTGTCTGGTAGCATACACTGTGGCCAGCATGTGCGTTCACCGGCTCCAGAAGCTCCCGGATTCCTGACCACGCACACACCGGCAATATGAAGCATGCACTAAACTGAATTTGTGTTTGCTTTGTGGTATCACTGCAGCAAAGATGTCAACAGTGCAGTGTTGACTCAGTTTAGCCGGGGGGGGGGGGTCTTCAAGCAAGGTCATGAAGCAGATCCAGGAACAGTGCAGGTGTTGTTTATTTTTCAAGGGACAGCTGATATCATGATTTAAAAAGCAGCAGATAAATTCTTTTTCCTTTTTTAAAACTGAAATGATAATAGTAATAGTGTGCACACATTTCAAATTCAGTTAGTCATATCAATAGTATTTATCAACATAGGAATTGCACTTCATTTCCATGAATAGTTTTGTGGTACAATAATTATTGTTATATATGAATTATTTAAACTTGTGAACTCTTAAATTGTAACTTATTGCCATTTATGTTATTGAGGTTTATTTATTTGAAGCAATCTATTTATTAACTTTCTTTTGTAACACACAAAAATGCATCTTTACTGATTATCATGGTCAAAGCGATGTCTTGCGTCAATATTTTAAGAATCTATATAGATAGCTGGCAAGACATATTTTGTTTTGAGTACTTTTTAAAAACCTTTTTAAGTGTAGATGTTTTATAACAGGCAAAAAAATTTTGATAATTTTACAAAAAAAGTTATTTTTTGGGTTGTCCTTGTTTTTCTCTGTTTTGTTTATGTTCTTTCTGTTACTGCTTCATTCAGAAACCCACTGCTGAGAAAAAAGAAAGTATGTATTTATTATTTATTTAATATGAAAGAAATTGACTGATATGGCTGTATATTTATTTTGTTATTTATGTGCGTGATGTGACGGTTGAGTCTGAGTAGTCTTAAAGATCCCCTGCTAATATTTAAATAAAGAAACAAATCAACACAAATACTGTTTGATTACTTAGGCTTAAACCTAGACATACCAGCAGCTGATTGTAAAGACAAGAAATAACCCAACAAAAGCAATCACTGTCCTGTTGTTATCTGGTCTCTGTGTGTTTGCTTTTGTCAGGTAAAAGAAAACCAAGAAAAGTATTTAAAAAAAAAAAAAAAAAGTTACCTCTCCCAAGCGCTTTGTAGCGGCCAGCACTGGCTCACCCAGAACCTCTGTAATGTACCATCGATGCTTAAATAATGCTTTTGATTTTTGTTTCTTCTTTATTATTTTCATCAGTACAATGGTACATATATAGAGCTCGATTCCAGCTGTGGCTTAGGCTGGATAAATGGGTCTAAAAACACACACACATGCGCACACACGCACACACAGTGACATATCCAAACCTTGAGGATTCTGTAGAATGGCCTCATTTGACAAATTTCTATCTGATAAACATACACACCCTTGTAGCCTTACTCTAGATTTTAATTTTTTGATGCACAAAGTGCCACCAAAAAAATGAAAGAAAAAAAAAAAGAACTCACTTTCTTTCCTGATTCTTCGCATTTCTGCAATGTAACAATGTCTGGTCCTGGGAAGACCACGGCATCAAGAGAGTGGTGATTGTTTCAGATGCCTTTATTTCTCTGCCAAGATGGCCATTAGTACACTATATATACATTCTGTATAAATAGATTTTAAAGATGCTATATATATGAATATAAACATACATATATTTTTCCAGTGTAATTGTTGACTTGCTCTTCTTCTTCTCTTGTATTACCTTGTCAAAGGATGACTAGCTGTCTAGAAGAGATGTGAGAGGCGGTATCAATTGGAGGCAGTTACACCTTATTTAATATCACTAAGACCTGCTGAACTGTGGCTTTAAACATACCATTCAGTCAAGCTGAAGGCAAAGTAGGCATTGATGATACAGTACAATATTTTGGAAGGGTTTTCATCAGTTTCCTTTTTTTCCTTTCCTTTATCTGTCTGTCCTTGATCCAGAAATGTCAAAAACTACTGTATGTTGTACTACTGAACCTGAGAAATGACTGTCAATTTGAAACTAGGTGGTTGGCTCTTTGTTCCTAAGTGTCATGTGAGTTAATGTATAGTAAAAAATGACGATTCCTCTGAATAATGTGTTCTGCACATAGTGTTTGGCAACATTGTGCAGTTATTGTATTGTTACTGGTAAGGCCTGCTCACTATGAGCCCATTCTCTTTAATGTTGAAACAAGCAAGTAGGAGACTTTAGTGTAACCTGCCTCTGAGTGATCTGTTGCAGCTACTGTGGTGTACAGTATGATACCCTTGTGTAACTCTGATGTCAAAGGCATGTTGTAAATGTGCTTTTAGCCAATGTAGAATGAAACTCCTTTGTGCACTTTCTGAATAATCGTTGAAAATGCCAGCATTGAGTCTCAACTTGTAAGAACCCCAATAGATCATGAGCAATAGCAAGTTTTCACCCCCTCTGGAGGGCGCATTACAGTACGAAGCATTGTCACCTGTTTGTTGCTGTTCACATTGACAATAACCTGTATCACGATGTCCGATAAAGACATCTCTTTGATTCAGGGGGTTCAGCCCATGCTGCAAAAGCTCGAAAATGTATAAAAAAGGAAGCGGTACTTTCTTTTCCAAACAAAAACCAAAAGAGATTGACAGGAAGCAGAGTTTGGTTCTCAGGTGACCAAGGAGAGCTGCTAAAGCAGAACAGAGCAATGCCATAGGTCAGCCAGTCAGCTGAGGCTAGAGGCGATAGCAGCGGCTGGATCAAGGCCTCGTGTGAAATGAGATGAGTGTGTGGGAGTGGGAAATTGATTTGCCAGGCTACACAATCTCCCCCTTGTTTTAGGAAGAGGCGTTTGTTGCATAAATATGTGTCCATCACTCAAAAGAATGTCAAAGCTTTCTATGACTTTTAAACCCCCCCACCCCACCCCCTGTCTTCATGTCTTGTGTAACCTTTCCTCAGGAAAGATGGTTTTGATGCATTTGGTTAACAAAGTAGCATATCCTTCTCTTGAAATGCACGAGATACTACCCAAGAGTGTTAAGACTGCGAATATTCTCCTAACTTATTTGATATGGCATGACCCCTTTTAAACTGCTTGATGAAATTGTCTACTGAAGTATGTAAATGAATAACACTGAGGCCATGAAAGCATAGCATTTTCAAAAAATGTCAGCTGAGAAAGCAAATGCAGCCTACGGTTGGTTCTGTGCCCACGCACTGTATGCTTTCTTATTTAAGTAAAAGTACTGAGTGATGGAGTGAGGAGTTTTATTATTCCAAATAGCATAGGAAATTAAAAAGCAAACTGGTCAGGGCCCAGTTTCCCTAAAGCACCTGGAATGAAGATGAATTATCATGCTAAAACTTTCAGGGAAACCAGCCCAGACCAAAATCCAGCTGTGGGTTTATGAGGGGGGAGGCACACCTGAGCATCCTGGTTCCATGTTAGCTACGGTGGTGTGCTTGTCAAGAGCGGAATGGTCACACTTTGATGCACACACACCATGTAGAAACTGACTTGTAAGAAAGAAATGTCGAGTTGAGTGGCACTTTTCATCAAGCTGAGCAAAACCAAAAGCCCACCACCCCCCCACCCCCACCCCCCACTGTAGTTTCAAGCTGTGTGGTCTTATCATGTGTGCCTTTCTCACTCCACTCATTTCAAGATATGGTACTGTATGTTTACACTTGGCAAACCTGGTTCAAATACTGTTGAAAACATTTGGTCTGGATCTAGATCTCTTAACCAATACTTTTGGGGTACTTGGGGGGAGGGTTGCTATGTATAGGGAAATAAAATAAATGTGTCTTTTACATGCAGGTAGAGGTCATTTTGTGACAGAGATACAAAACAACAAGCTTTTCTTCGGCTAAAGAAACTGTGATCTCATTCTGTTGATTCAGGTACCGAACTGCATGGACAGTTTCTATGAAGGAATCTGAAGAACAACATCATCATCATCCCTAGATAATGCGTCAGTGTGCAGGGCATTATTTTGAAACACATGGAAGTCTCTGTACATATTTGTATTAAGAAGAAACAGTGTTATTGTTGTTGTATTGAAGACAAGTTGAAAATGGTAAATAAATAAAAAAAAAAGTTTGTTTGTGACAAAGAAAAAAAAACTCCACAGCCAAGGGTTGTCCTGCTAGCACATTTTTACAGAGATGAGCTATTTTTACTGGTGATTTTCTAGGCATTGATATTGATATCCTTTTAAAAAAGTACAAAACTTCCAAAATTACAAGCACTTCCACAACGATAGATTGTATGGTCATTTTTGTTACTTTTGTAGATGTGGTCATTACTTTGCTACTGCACCATTTTGTAAAGTGGGACAGGCCTTGGCTGTGTGTCCTCGGGGTCTCATGGTTTTTTTTTTTGGTTTTTTTTTGTTTTTGTTTTTGTTTTTTTGGTTTGTTTGGGAAGTAAAACACTGTAGATGCGCCGAATTTGTGACTGTGTGTTTGTGTACTTGTGTACATGTTCCCCTGTTCCTGTGTCAGTGTTATAAACCAGAGAAGTGATGTCAGTTATTGTGAGGGTATGAACCATTTTAAATGTTCTCTATGAAAAACACAAATAAAGAATCATAGTAGACAAGTATGACTCTGTCCAATCAGTGTGTGTGTTTGTATGCTCATGTATGTCTCTTTGTGAGGACCAACTGGAGTTTTAGACCTCAGGAGTGAGGACATTTTGCTCGTCCTCACTTTGGTAAATGGTTGAAGCGTTAAGACTTGGTTGAGGTTAGAATAAGAGATTAGACTAATTGAAGTCAGGATTAGGTTAAGGGTTGGTTGTGATGGTAAAGGTTTGGTTAAGCCTTCACAAGGACAGAAAGACAAGTGTGTGCGTGTGTGTGTACGAGATGTAACAGGGAGAAATTATCAATCAGTGTAGATCATATTCACTGACACACAGTACGCATGGCCAGGTGCTCATCGAAACACTCTGCCTGCCTCCTAGGTGGACAAAATGGGGGACTTCAGTGTGCTGTTAACATTACATGTAGTTTTATGTTGAACAGTACTGACATCTGCTGGATCATATAGTGAACCAACATGTTGTGTAACCCACTAATAATGAGCATTTATCCCAGAAATTTTGCCTTATAGTTTCTCTCAGTTGCTCTCAGATCAGTGTGTGAAACAGTGGGTGCATGTCTTGTTGCTTTCAAAGACAATCCAAATGATTACGTTCAGATATCTGCCACTGGGCCACTGATGTATTCACAGTCTCATTCAGTCAAAATGAATTCCATTGATTTTCATTTGTCATTTATAAATCTGCAAAACGTTAAAGTCAGATGTCATAACATGGTTATTTCATCTGTAACGTCTTCATCCTCAAATATTAGTGTAGCTGATTTCATGTTGTCTAATTGAGTTTACAGGTGCAGCCCCTCTGCTCTCATTCCTCAGACACACACAGGGGTGTGTCAACATTTCACAGGTCCTGAATATGGACCAGGCAGGGATTAGAGACAGCCAACAGCTCATGAACATACACAACCTGTCAAAGTATACTACATGTGATGTGTTTGGGTGGTTACAGAGACAGGGGGAGAACAGAGCCTCCATGCTGCTCTGAGAACACGACAAGTTTCAGAAAATGTTGAGAAAAACTGGAATGGAGCCAGAAACCCACACTTCATTTACACATAGCTGACTGTACAGTGTGAGTTCACAATGTATACATCACAGTTTATATCGCAGCGGTTCATCAGCAAGAAAGAACGACAGCAAACACAACAATTTGTGAAAAAGTCTTTCCCATTGCAAACCTTACTGAAATGACAGATGATAGCCTCTTTGCTTGCAAAATCTAAAACCGTGTCATATTTCTGAGGATGTCCTTATATGGTTTTGAAAAAAAATAGTGATGAATCCCTGGCAACAATGACTGCCGATAAAGTATCAGCTTAGCATGAATATTCTTGTAAGTAAATGTAAAGTAATTCATTTCCCATAAAATTGAACTAGTGGTGCCACAAACCTTTTTCCTGTGAACCTAATAATACCCACAACTTCACCTTTATTTTAATAATGACAAATTCACATTTTTAGTCTTAGAAATGCAATTACTAACTAAAAATGGACAAAATCCATCTCTATGAAATGCTAGCTTTGTTGACACCACCAGAAAAGTCAAAACAAACAAACAAACAAACAAACAAACAAACAAACAAACAAACAAACAAGTAAACAAACAAAATGCATGCCATACAGCCATCCTAGCACCTCCATGAGGCTGTGCTCATGCACAGTGGAGCTAGATGCTAACATCAGCATGCTAACAGGATGTAAAGCAGGTATAATGTTTTCTGATGTGACACAGCTGAGGCTGGTGGAATTGTCATTAGTTTTGCAGATATTTAGTCATAAAACAAAGAACTGAACAGACTGAAATCTTGACCTAATGAGGACACTAGATGAAAAGTCAGATGATGAGCAAAGTTATTTGGGTACATCCTCTGGGAACCTTGAAGGTCTGTGAATCGATCCATTTAATAGTTACTCAGATATTTCAGACTGGACCAAAGTGACAGATTGACCGAGCGACTGACCTCAGTCATGTAATAATTACTGTGTTAACAGAGAAGGATGTTCATTTGTATCATTTATTTCAAACAGTTACTGTACTTCATTTCTTTGATTCTTTATGGCATGCATGGGAGATTCTAGAACATTTTGATAAAAGAATAAGTCTGATGATATTTTCTATTTTTCTTACTGTCAACAAATCCCATGCATCTTATTCCTTGATCTCAGAACCCATCTACTATCATGTGACAACAGTTTGGTCTTTGGGGCCAATGGCCAATGTTTAGGGGTTTCCAATACCTTACCATGTGGCTTCCCTGTGTGGAATTTAGCCAGGGAAGCTGCATGCTATATGACATGCATCTGCACCACAAGGCCACCATGATGCCCCAGGGATGGCCATTATCAGCTTACATCAATGCTGCTAACTGATTAATGCTGCAGTTAAAATATCAACCAACAAAGCAAAGCAGGAAGCTGCTCCATGTTCACTGCTTGTCAACCATTTGTTAGAATTTGCTTGTAAATTTATTTGGGAGTTTCCACCACAAAAGCAAAACACATGAGATGACAGCCTTCAGGTAGGCCTGCCTTACTACTGCATCTTGAGGGCCTGCTTTGAAAAGGGCCCAGTATCAAAACGCTATTTGAAGACCTTCATTATTACAATTTCATTGTTGTGAAGTGAAAAAATAGTACAAATTTTCGCGAGCAGCAGGGGGTCAGTAGGGGCCCACAACCTCAGGTTAATCTGGACCTGGCTTTGGTTCTGGAGCTCACAATGTTTTACAGAGATATACCATTTCTCTACACTAACTTGAGGACAGGGATGCTTGTGCTTCATTTAAATGGATTAGAAAACCATGTAATCTACATTATAATAGCTATACAGCAGGTAATGTGCACTTACATAGCATGTGGAGGGGCAAAAATTACAATATGTAATCCAATTCAGCATCACAAACAGCCTCGAAAAGGCCATGCAACTTAATCAACACCTAATTTATTTGTTGTTTTTCTTGTGATCTGGACAGTAGGCCCTTTCCACACAAGACATTTCGACTGGTCAAAGTAGAAACAGCACATGTGCTACTGATCACATGGCTGAACTCTTCTTATATTTATATTCAAGTTTCTCTAGAGGTCAGGACAGTGTGGCAGTGAGCCGGCAACCAACAATTCAGCCATCATCAATGTCATTATTTACACATGTGCTTTTCCTACAGTGACACCTCAAAGCACGTTCATTGAAGAAGACCTGTAGTGTACCATTACCTAGTGTAGGTCATTGGCCTTGTGAAGGCCCATCAGAAATAAACACCAGGGCTCATTCAATTAAAGCTAAGACAGATAAACGGCTCAGGGCTAATTGGCTGAGTCACGTGATAAAAATAACCACGATAAAGACACACAGTAAATGTTTTTTATCACAATTAGTATAAGCATCGTTATTCAGTCGTTGATAGAGTTCAGTAGTTGCACTGTGTTGCTTTTCCACCTCATCTCGTCTGATCCAGCCCCTCTGTCCCGTGAAGAAAATGTAGGCCATCCTCCTCCGGCCGTTCTTTTGCGTACATTACGTCTGACGTCAGCGCGTCAGCTGGCCGAATGTTTACATCCAGCAGTGTGTGTTTCTTACGGGGTCCCCCTACAACAGAAGGCTGAGCACAAGGAAAACGCAAAGCCAGAGAAAAGCAGTCGGCGTTTTGGAGAAGGTACAGCATTAGGTTGGTCAGGGCTGCGGGGGGAGCGCGGTGAGAGCCCGCGGTTTGTCCGGAACCAGCAGCACTCAGCCGGGCTTCTTCGCTCCATCTTTCGACTCTTCCAGCGAAGGCGAGAATGCGCTTGTTTGTGTGTGTTCACCTTGGCACCGCATGACAGTCTGCTGTAGACGTAATTTAGCTCGTGTTGTTTACGCTCGGTGATAACAGCTCGAGCTGTAGTGTTTAGCAGAAACTGGATCACCTGAGTGGCGCAAACAGCAGCGGCTCCAGCGTGCAGGCGGTGGATGTAACATATGCGGTGAAATGAAACCTGCTGGACTTCCAGGTCATGGCGTGAATCCTGCCTGTCCTTAAAAACATGGAAAGGAAATAATGGACGCCATAGCTAATTCACTGAATCGGCGAACGAATTGCGGAGATCAATTGTCAGTGTTCTGCAGGAAGTGTGTACCCTACTAGCCTACTAAACCACTTCGTGTGTTACAGAACAGGTGACAGTTCCCTCTAGCGGTCATGTGCGCTAACGTCCTAAAGAAGCTGTTCCCGATCATATTCAAAGCGAAACGTCTCCTTCCGGATTATCTGCCCTGAGAATGGCTGCTTTATACGTTTTGATGCAACAGCGGCTGTTTGTTCCCAGCTCAGGACAACATCCTGTGCAGATCAGATCAAGGGGCATCAAAAGCAGTGATATTTAAATGCACATGGTCCTTTGTTCTTTTATAGCCTCATGACTGTGGCCAGCATTTGGCAGCCGGTGCACCCTGTGATCTCTTGTCCTTTGGCATTGCCCTCTGGTGTTGTTTTTAACACCACCCTGAACCGCTGCTGCAGCATTCACACCTTCAGCTCAGTTCTGCTGCCAGAAGCTCAAATTAGGCCTCTAAATTTGGTCGGGTCGGCTTTATTTGTGAACACGGTCTCAGAGATTAGTGGTTGATGCACTTTGAGTAAATAAACACCAACTTGTGCTGTCAAATCAGACACGTCTTATTGTCCAGGAGTTTATCCACGTTATGACAAAAGGACAGACTTAAAAAAACGTTTAGTTTGTCTTTTGTCTTTTCAACAGGAGGACATGAGCTCTGTAGATTTCCCCTCACTCATGGTCATAACAGTAGGTGATTCATGTGTAGTGCGCAGCAGTGTAAGTCTAGGCTACAGTAAAGACTTGTTCTTCTGTAGATCATGTAACAGTTGTCAGATTATCATGTGGGATAGTAGACCACCTGTTTCTCTTTGCCTCCAGTCAAGATGGGTGGAGCTGTGAGTGCCGGTGAGGACAATGATGACTTGATTGACAACCTGAAAGAGGCTTACTACATCCGCTCGGATCTGGTGGAGCGGGCCTTTCGAGCTATCGACCGGGCTGACTATTACCTGGATGAATATCGGGATAACGCTTACAAGGTGAGCAAAGTGAAAGGGTCCAAAAAAATTCACAACGTACATGATAACAGTGTTTGGAGTAAAATGCTGGTGGATGAAAAGTTTGTTTTTTGTTGTTGTTTTTAGGTTTCAGGAGATTGATAGGGTGAAGGACTTGTGGGTATAAAGAAAGCTGGTTAACGTATACTATTGTTGTTGTTGTTGTTGTTGTTGTGGTTAGGATTTAGCATGGCGGCATGGAAACATCCATCTGTCTGCTCCATGTATCTATTCTGAGGTGATGGAGGCTTTGGATCTCCACCCTGGCCTCTCCTTCCTCAACCTTGGCAGTGGGACTGGCTACCTCAGCACCATGGTTGGCCTCATATTGGGTATGTGGTTTACTGCCGCAGTTCAACATGTAGTGCCTTTATTATTGTTGTGGTGTCTCAGAGTAAACATGAAAGCCATCAGCAATAAACCCAGTGAAGCACTTCTGTGGCTCTGATGGTCAGTGACACAACTGCTCTGCTGACCTACTACTGTGAGGCATCCTGTGCTTTGTCCTCTTGCCCACACATTACACTTTCGTCTGATTGTTTTCATTAGACGCTTCGTATTTTTTATTTTAGTCATTTAGCTGTAGGAAGTAAGTAAAGGTTTTTTTCATGCTGCACTTTTCAAAGTAAGGGTTCTCAAGTGCTTCTCATTGTAAAGCATTCATCGTGACATATTAAACAGGCAGGATAGCAAGAAACAATAAAGCAGCATTTACAACAACAGAAAGAACATTTAAAAAAACAGAACTTCAGATAAGCAAGGTGAGGAGTCCCCAGACATTTAAAAAATTTGTAGTAAATTGGATGATCCAATAGTGAGAGGATAACTATTCCAAGCTCACTCTCCATTTCTCCATTTTCAGTGGAGATCTGGGAACATCCACTCAGCACTCAGTTGCCCCACAGCTCACAAATGCACTCAGGTGCCTGATAGGTAATAACTAAAATTTGATATTGCATTGTAAACTCCATTGGAGTGCTAACACTGAAGAAGTGTGCTCCCTGTGCTTTGTCTTTGTTTGAAAATGCGCTGCAGCTGTTTGGCTGAGCTGCATAATAAGTGTAGTATGGATTCCAGTATTGTTGTGAAGGCAGAAAAGCATGGGTTAATAATAATGATAATAATAATAATCATAATGTCAATAACAATAAACTGTATTTGTATAGCACCTTTCATACAGGAATTGCAGCTCAAAGTGCTTTACAAGAAAGAAATGACATGCACCAAGTGAGTGCTTTACAAAAAAGACAGAGTAGAATAAAAACAGATGCATGTAAAGTAAGATGGAGAATAAAACCCACTTGATAATCATTAAAAAGGAAAATAAGATAAAGACAATGCATAAAACCACAGAATGAAATAATGAAAAAGAAGTCAAAATAGAGTGGAATGAGGATGAAAAAAATAAAGATAAAGCATCAAATAACAGCATAGAATAATTTGTTAACAATAGAGTCCATAGAATGCATACAATCAAGTAAAATACAACATTTTAAAAGAAGTGCAGCAGTGTGTAAGTATGAGGCAAAGCACAAAAGCTTGAGAATGTCTCAAAAGATAAATATGTCTGAAATATCTTTTAACTGGGGAAACATGGCTGCACACGTTTCTTAATAGAAATGGAAAAATCCAGAGGGTGTATGACTATGCAGGTCACATTTAAAGAAATGTGATTCAGATGTATTGATGTTCTGACTGGACTGTATTAATGCAGTTTAAGCCACAGTACAGACTAAGAGCACAGTCACACACTGCAGTCTGAGGTTGATGTGGAGATTAACAGTCTCATGACACATCTTTGTGTCCATGTAAATGTGCTTCATTTAAAAGTGTGAACTGTGGTGTGTTAACTGTTTCAGGCCCGCTTGGAGTGAATCATGGAATCGAGTTACATGGCGATGTGATTGAGTATGCCTACCAGAAGCTCGACTCCTTCATCAAAACCAGCGACAGCTTTGACAAGTAGGCGTCCAAGTGTGTCAGGGACATTTTCTTGTTTTCTTCTTGTGTGCATTTCTCACCCTGTATCCCTGTGCTGCTCTTCAGGTTTGAGTTCTGTGAGCCGTCCTTCGTTGTGGGTAACTGCCTGGAGATTCCTCCAGAGAGCCGTCAGTATGACAGGGTGTACTGCGGCGCCGGGGTGCAGAAGGAGCACGAGGACTACATGAAGAACCTGCTCAAGGTGGGAGGCATCCTCGTGATGCCTCTGGAGGAAAAGGTTGGTGTTTTCCTTGAGACAGGCAGGATGGTTAAAATCTGCATATTCTGTAGCACTTTACTTAAGGTCCCTCATTTGGCCTTTATAGGCAGGATCAAAACATTGAATAAACGTTTAACACATTTAACACAGTATGATGTAGTTGTTAGCACATATAAGTGTTTGTATTTGTCAACAACTGTAACTCCTCCTGTGGGCACCCATGAGTGGAGGCTGATGTATAAATGTGTAAGGAGTAGGTGTAATAATAATAATAATATAAATTTAGATTGTTGACAAACAACTCGTGTGTTACATTTATTAAATGTTTACTAAATGTCAAATGAAATGGTAAGTGTTACTACACAGTCTTTTATCTTACTGTCATCTTCTTGTCCATGTTATTGTGTCTGCGTTTTGAGTGAGTGTCTGGAAATGTTAGTATCATATTAGCTTTGACTAATATTTGTTATATTGCATGCTCAGCACTTTGTTAAATGATTCTCAACATTTTCAATATTTCTGGAACGTGACTGATTTGCGCCATCAAAGAATGTAGTTTTATTGGTGATTACCTTAAAAAAAAAAAAAGTGGTTTTCCAACGTTGAATGTCTGCTTTTGAAACAATTTAGAAAGCAGTTTGCTGAAGTTCCTGAATTAAATCAGCAGAGAAAGTAATACCACACACAAAAATGTACGAGGATAAACAACCTGTGATTACATCCTTCTGTATCTTCTGCAGCTGACCAAGATCACCCGCACAGGGCCGAACAGCTGGGAGACCAAAAAGATCATCTCTGTGTCCTTCGCTCCTCTGGTGCTGCCTAAACACAGCACAAATGGCAAACCCAAGATTGTCCCACTACGTGAGTCTCATTTAGACCTTTGTTTGAAGTCAAAAATCAACTTCATATGAATTTTTATCCATATGGAATGTGTCTAACTCTTTGCTTTTGTTGTCTTTCTCCCCTCCATCTAACTATTTTCTTTATCATCCTGTTTTCTCATGGTTCTCAATTTTGCAGCCAAGTATGAGGTACGGACGTTACAGGAGTTGGCTCGTATCTGCATCCGCCACACCCTCAGAGTGACCACAGATGGAGGAGACAGCCAATCACGTGGCCGAGGCTCCTCATTCAGCGTGGGCAGGGGTCTAGCAGTGGCCGGGCTCCATAAGTATGGCCCTCGCTTCAAACGCCGACGTGTCCACCGGCGCCCCTGCAACGCCCTTGTCCTGGCCACTCGTCAGGTGGTGGCCAGCAGCGGTATCGGCCCCGCTCCTCTGGACAGCAACAACAACCAGGGAGGAAGAGCAGAGGACGAGGAGGAGGCAGGAGAGAGGGAGGTGAGACGGCAGATGAGAGGGAGCAGGAGGGCAGGGAGGGGAGCAGGAGGGGTGGTGGAAGAGGAGGAGACGGTGGAGGAAGAGGACGAGGAGGAGGAGCAGGAGGAGGAAGAGGAGAAGGAGACCGGGGAGCTGCTCCGACCCCAGCCAGCTGTGAACGTCCTCAGAGAGAGGATACTGGGCCTGCCGCTGCCTGAGCCTCTGAAGATGTACCTGCTGTACTACAGAGAGAAATGAGCCGGCTGCAGCCACAGCCAGGTCCTGAGTCAGAGCCCAGAGCTGACAGCAACAACCCAACCCCACCACCACCTGTGCAAGGCAGGACAACATGCCACCAGCTCCACCATGGCTCTCTTTCTCTCTCTCTCACCTGTCCTCATCCTCTCCATCATCCATTCTCTTTGCCACTCCCTCTTTTTGCCCTGCCTCCCACTGTCTTGATCAGTAGTCACTTCAATTTGTCCAGTGGGGGGGGGACTGGTGGTGTTAAGCTACTCTGGGAAAACAAACAATTCATGCCAATGTTTCAGACAACCAAACAGCCACTGATATAAACTTTGTGTTTCCTTTGAGGTGCAAAGAAATAGATATTGGCACCTAACACATATGCATACGAGCATTGCCTGACAGCATCTTGTCAGTTGCCTGAGTATCCGCAGCTTGTGAAAGGCAACTCAGCGGTGCTGAAAAAGAAGACCATCATTGTTTAGTCTACAGTGATGAGGCATGGCAACAGCCTTCAGACACTGTAGCAACAAGCAGAGAGTGCAGCTTACCCAGAAACCACAAGGCGTAGAGCTCTCTTCTATCCATTAATTACAGTTGCGCCCAAAGCTGAGGATTCCACGTTGATTGTATAAGTCGTGTGGAAGCTGGTTCGTCCACAGATGGTGGTGTCTCTTATCATCTGATGGGGATGGTGTAATTTTACAAAGGAAGACCTATAGATGGCCCAAAGCACAACTTTGTGAGTGAAAAAATGTGCATTCAAAGATTCAGTGATTTGAGGGTTAGGTTTTCTCTTTCCATATCACATTTAACCATGTTAAAGGTACATCCTGTGACCAAGGTGGTTATGATTATATCCACCGATTCCAAATAAAAGGAGCTTTGTCTGAAGCCCTCAGTCCATTAGTTTATCAGCTTAAATGATCTGCTTTTCCAAGGTCAGGCTTGATCACCCGTTCAAGCATTTTAGGAGAGTAATTGATACAACAGAAGGCTGATTTTTCCCTTTTTCTATGCATATGTTTTATTGTATGAGCTCACGTCTATGTTTGTCTCCTGACTTTGTCGTTTGGAGATGAAACGGATCTAAATCCTTACATGTGTATCCAAAGGGCAGTCTCACTGTTTTTCTCTACATCCCATTATATTCTCTTAGCTAAAAGAGAGTGACCATAAACGATCACATACTTACTAATATTCCAATTTACAGAAATAAACCAGCATGATAAAAGACATAATTGATGTTTTTGATGATTAACAGTGTGCAGGCTTTCTCTCACCATGTACTCATCATTTGTTTTTCTTTTGTTGTTTGTTCTTTTTGATTTTTGCATTTGATGACACTTGAAGTGGTGTGTACATATAAAATTGTTGTATGTTTTGTGAATCATAAAAAAAAAACATGTACATACTTTGATAAGTAGAACAAGTATCTTTTATTGCATTTTTCTGTTGTAGTTTCTAGTTAGATGGGGCATTATTCCTTTGGATAATTTGCTTTTGTACCAAACTTTCTGCTCCCTTCTGTGCCAAACTTAATTTGCATGGACTAAGTTGTTGAGAGGAAACAGTGGATCAACAGCAAGTCGCTCATCTGACAAAAAAAAGCTGACAATTTATTGAATTTTTCTTTTTCTTTTTCAACAACTGCTCCCTTACCACTGAAATGACACTTGGAGTTATCCGAGGAGGGTTGAATCCAGGCCAGCTGGACTTGGTTATTGAAACTTGAGATGTCGCCTCTCATCCATCAGTTCTGACTGACTGTTGGGAAGCTGCTTAGATAAGAGGCGAAATGTTTTCAGGTTTCTACAACCGAGCCCAGTTAGCCTGGATTCAACCCTCCTTGGGTGACCATGACCGGTATGACTGAGAATCTTCACAAACATCAACACTTGGTTGTTTATTTCCAAATCCGATTCCAAAAAAATTAGGTCACATAACTAAAAGAGAATGTGATAACTGCTAATCCATTCTGACATATGCTCAATTGAAAACAGTACAAACCTTTAATGTGTGACCTCATCAGCTTCATTGATTTTTGTAAATATCTGCTTATTCTGAATTTGATGTTTCAAACAAGTTGTGACAGGAGCAGCTAAAGACTGGGAAAGATGTGGAATGCTCCAGAAACACCTGTTTGGAACACTCCACAGGTAAACAGGTTGATTGGTAACAGGTGATAGTATCATGATTGGGTATGAAAGGAGCATCCTGGAAAGGATCAGTCGTTCACAAGCAAGGATGGAGAGAGGTTCACCACTTTGTGAACACATGATTGGATAAAGGAGATTTGTACATGAGCTCATTTGTGAGTGATTGCATTCTGTTCTTATTTAAGCCTGAACTTTTTTGGAATCAGGGTTGTATTAGTTTTTATCATGTAAAGCTTTAGATTTCTCCCCTTTGAAATTTTGTATCAGAAGAATGTCTGTGACGAGTTGCAAAGTGATCTTTGCACAAGACAATGCAGAAGCACCCTGCATCAGTAAATACTTAATTCGATAAATGATGGCTGTGATCACAACATCAGGAGGAATTTGAGTATATGCAGCATATATTGGTCATGCATCCAACACTGAATGGGAGGATTGTGTCCAAAAAGCAGGTCCTCATCAGACCATGAGACTCACGTCCCTCCTGAGTTCAGCTGAATGTGATGTCATGCTTCACTGTTTGGCCATTCTACCATTTCTGCTGCTGCTGGACCTGCCTTTGAGTACTGTATGTACACCATTCCTTTATTCGACATGAGTACCATTCATGTTTGGTTGTTGTGCAGTTTGATTCTCTGCTGAATGTATATGATCATGATGGGGTATGGGGGGTGGGGGGTTGTCACATAAAATTACATTTTGGTGGGAATTACTTGCTTTTTATTTTTAAGATTGAGCTGTATTATTGACTGCTGTTAATAAAAGATATACAAAAGAAGATCCAGTTGCAAATGAAATAATTTGATTAGTTAAGCATTAGTGCCCAGTAAAGTATTCAGATCCTTTACTCAAGTAAAAGTTCTAATACCACACTGTGAAAATACTCCATTGCAAGTAAAAGTCCTGCTTAAAAGTAGGTTGTTATTATCAGCAAACTGTACTTACAGTGGGGCACCCTGGCAGCTCATCTGGTGGAACATGTAACATGTATCACAGTGAGTCGTCACTGCAGCGACCTGGGTTCAGTTCCATCCTGTGTCCTGTGCTGCATGTCATCCCCTGCCTGCCTGTCCTGTCTCTCTCCAGCTGTCACTGTCTAAATAAAGCAAAAATGATCTGCTGTATGATTGAAAAGTCTTAAAAAAAGTAAAAGTACTCATTGTGCAGTTAAACTGTCCCTGTCAGTGTTTTATTATTATATCTGATGTTTGTGGATTCATATTAATGCTGCATTTTACTGCTGTACATGTTTGAACAGGTTGAGCTAAATGTATTTAAACAACGCAATTCAATAAACAAGAAATTAATTTAAAAAAAACAATAATCATACAAAATATAATTCAACTCAGTTCAGTTTTATTCATATAGCGCCAAATGACAACAGAAGCTGCCATAGGACAGTTTCCATATAGAGCTGGAACAGACCAAAGTCTTTATGTGCAGAGACCCAACAATTCCCTCATGAGCAAAGACGTCCAAACAGTGGTGAGGAAAAACCTCCTATAAGACAATAAAGCTTTAAAATCTCAAAGCGTCAGGGATGGAGGTGGAGAATACAATATACTTGGTCTTTTAAAAACAACACTGATTCCAAAAAAGTTTGGACTCTGTGTAAAACATCGATAAAAACAGAATTCAGTCCTTTGCAAACAGATTGTGTCCACTGACAACAGTTTTTCGAAGTTTTCCTGAGATGTAAAAATACCCACAAATTTAAGAGGAGCATTTACACTTGAAGTCCACAGTCAGTATTTCAGGTTCTGTACTGGCGTACAGAGACTAAATAACAGATCAGCCGATGTCTAAACACTGACTGTAGGTGTGTACTCTCACATCTGTAATGCCAACCTGATGAAAATGTTTGGGAAACACTGACTTCAGTGTGTATTTATGTTCTTCAGTGTATTGACCTGAACACTCTCAGTTCTCTCCAGCAGCAACAGGCTGGACTCGGGTCAGTCTATGACGTGGTCTGCTTCTGGCAGTGGAATACATACATAATGTACGTATTCATAGTTGCTTTTCTATTCTGTATCCTGTATACTTTTTTATCGTGACCCTTCTATGCCACTAATTTTGCTTTTTGTAATACTTACTGACTGTAATGACTTCATTTTCCCCAGTTTTGGATCAATAAAGCCTTATTTTATAGAAGCATGAGAAAAATATTATGGCATACATACTGTAAATGAGTGGTGTACTCAGTACTCAGAACTTTTACTGAAGTCAAAGTAACAATACCACAGTGTAGAAATACTCCTGTGTTCAAGGTTTGACCGAAATAAAAGCACAAAAGTATTAGCATGAAAATATCCTTGCAGTACAAAAAGTAAAAGTATTCATTATGCAGAATATTTCAGAATGATGTCTATTATATTATTGAATTTTAATTTTTGGTGTATGAATACATACATGACTTTAATGTTGCAGCTGGTAAAGGTGGAGCTGCAGTATATTGAATATACTGCTGGGTCGCTTGTGAATTTCACCCTGGGGATTATCTTGTCAACATAATTTATTGGTTCATTGCATTTTGTGTTATTATTATCTGAGCCTGCAAAGTAACTTGTTTTAAATGTAGTGGAGTAAAAAGTACAATATTTGCCTCTGAAACGAAGAAGAAGAAAGTAGCAGAAGTACCTCAAAATTGTAGTGAAGTGTTACTTTCCACCACTGTTGTAAATGTATTGTACATTATGGGAGCAGGAGCCTTCCCTCCAGAATGAAAGAGAAAGTGATTCCTGCTGTCTCTCTGCTGCTCCCCACTAAACACTGCTGTGTGGAATAAAAGTGCAGCCAGCCACAAACATTATGTGTTAATACTGAAAGTACTGCAGACAGAGTCGCTGCTGTCTGTTCACTCTTTTTCTGTCACTGGTGAGGAACAAATTATTAACAAGTTTGCATTATGTATAAACGTAGAGTCTGGACATACTGAGCACATAACACCAACTTTCATTTTCAATGCCAGAACTTCCAGTCGCAGTTCAGCTGGTCTCTGTGGCAGTGATCTCTGACCTCATGATTGGTCAGGACAGGCTTCATGAGATGACACAGCTCTGTCTGCAGGGGTCTGAGCAGCTCCTGTATCAGCTGTGTCCCACAGGTGTCTCCACCACCTGGAGCCTTTAGCTATGCTTCACACACACACACACACACACACACACACACACACACACACACACACACACACACACACATTGACACATATTTACATTGACTTACATTAATTTCTTGATGACTTACCCTGACCATAACCACAAACCACTACTTGCCTAACCCTAACTCTTAACCTAACTTTAAGTAAGTAAGAAGTAAGGTGAGTCCCCACTGTGTGACTAAATTTGAAGATTTATGTCCCCACAACATGAGTGTAACACACACACACACACACACACACACACACACACACACACACACAAACACTTTTTTTTGGACCTAGCAATGGCCTTTGTTTCCAGTCATGTTTAAGTTTGCTGTTTTATATTTATATATATCCAAAATGCGAATGTTCCTTTGTAACATCAGTGTTTGTGTGCATGTGTTCAGAATGTGGTGGTTTATGTTGGTAACTGTCGTTTAGTGCTGGTTAGTTTTCTTGCTGCAACTGCAATGCGTTCATTTGATAACGTGTTAGCCTAACACTGATGTAACCATGAACTAAGTTTGGACTAACAGTCTTCAGGTTTGTTTGGCTCATTTACTCTTTCACTTTCTCTCTCTTTTCAGTTAGGCTAGCTGTATAACCAGATACTTCACTGAAGATTTAATAGGGATTCCTTGGTACCTCGGTAGGGGACACTCATGGATTGACATTAATTCACATTGAGATAAATTCACAATCAGGCCAGAGGCATTGGAAAAACTCTAATGGTTTCACACCACAGATTTTTTTAACAAAAATGACTGTATTATCTGCCAGCTGAGTAATAACGATCTTAATAACAATCTGTCAAATGACTTTAATTTGTCAATGTATCAGACATTGGCAAATTTAAATTTTTGAAATATAAATTGACAATAACTTAAGACTTAATATAAAGCAGAGGGAAGATGGGGCAAGCGTGTCTAATGTCAGTGCATTATTAGTGTCTTGGTAGAAGTCTTTTTTCTAAAACTTTCACCAGAGCCAAAACTTCTTTAGGTAAATTTCTTCTGATTTGCAGGCTTAAGACTATTTCATTCATTCATTCATCTTCTATACCCGCCTATCCCTTTCGGGGTTGCGGGGCTTAAGACTATTTGTTTGACATATTTTTTCTTATAAGAACAGTATATCTTTTGGATTAGAAGAGCTACTGCTTCTGTTTTCTTTACCTCTTTAATAATACTTTGAATTCCATTTCAATAAAGTTCATTGCTTTGGAGGCTGGAGTTAACCTTCCAGGAACCTCTGCTGCGATGTGATTCCAGCTGAGAGCTGACAAAGCAATCCTCTGTCAGAGAGGTAACTGAAATAAATGAGGTATGAGCAAAATAGCTGATGTGTGCATATTAACCAGTACATCCTCGACTTACAAGGCAGACTGGTTTTTAAATCATGAGTATTGTAATGTGAGAGGTGATTTTTGAGTGGCAATCATTCATCAAAACACATATTAAAG
Source organism: Chaetodon trifasciatus (assembly GCA_037975065.1). Classification (NCBI taxonomy): domain Eukaryota; kingdom Metazoa; phylum Chordata; class Actinopteri; order Chaetodontiformes; family Chaetodontidae; genus Chaetodon; species Chaetodon trifasciatus. The sequence goes on along the minus strand of JBBMOE010000009.1, from coordinate 15,381,953 downwards.
CCTCTTTTCAAAATAAGATTTTCTGTGGAGAAGCATCTTTTTAACAAGTCAGTTGGTGATATTGTTGATTAAATTTTTTGTCCTGGGATGCTATCATAAGCATTAAAGTCCCAAAAAGATTCAAAACTGATAACATCCAGTGACTCATATCATCATACTAGAAAGAATGGCAACACACAGCAGAATGAGATGCTCATGGCTGAATAATATACTGTCACCCCATTGACTTCTCCACAACCTTTCATTATCTACACAAGAGCGAGTGAGAGACAGTGTTACATAGGCAGGTCTTGCAGTGAGCAAGCTAATACTAAGAAGCTGAAACCTCATTCAGTTGCTGCTGTGAGGCTGCTAGAACCAGACAAAGCAAAATTGTTCCAAAGTTTGTCTGCAATAAATTCATAGAGATTAAGGAAAACCTGACGTGGACACTCTGACTCAGCTCGAGTTCTATTCATTATGTACATCATGAGGACTTTCACATTTTGAGGAGACATGCACTTAAGTTGCATCTGTTTGGGACAAGCTTTTCACAACTGATTCTTACAGCATCATCATCATCATCATCATCATCATCATCACTACCATCTGACATCAGTTACTTCACCAAAGAGAAGCAGCTCCAGCCATTGAATTAGACATTAATGTGATATGTGAGTTACATAATTTAGTACAATAAGAAAAGCATCCCCACTTCTGATTTAACTGCATGTTTTTTCTCTGCGACATCCAAACTTAAAATGATAAAATGAGTATGTGATAAAATGGATTCCAGATGAAGTAGATAATGTTGAGACTTCTGTTTTAGCCTTCACCAGCTCCCAGTCTACTTCATCTGGTCTCACAGATGTGTGATATCATTAGTTGTAGAGTAGTATAGGGAAGGATTTTGTAAAACTGTGTAAGTTTCTAACTCAAAACAAGATCATAGGGTGCAGAATGAGCAAGTTAGTCAAAACTATTAGACCTTCTCCTCTATGGGCTGAAAGCAGAGAGGACACCTTTCCCATGATACAGCAGGTTGAAGCTCCCTAATATCATGGGATGGGCCTGTGACCAGAGTAGAAACAATACAGCAATACAGGAGGAGGAGTCTGTCCTCCTGAATGAGCAGAAGACAAGGACAAGGACTTGCTCAGTAAGCCATCTGGAACTGAACCAGGTCAACTAAACATGGTAACCTATGGAAGTTCACCATACACAAGCCAAGGTTTTCTGCTGCTAACTTCCTGGAAGGAAACTGCCTGAACAGGCTTCTCTGAAAGGTCTTTTTCCCACAGTGCACCCTGGACATTTTCTGGGCCTTAGTGCTACAGATGATTCAGTCCATTTAAGAGAGGTACAACTCATTATTCCACAAAATATCACAACTCAACATACATGTCATTGAATTGTCTTTAATAATCAAAAGAAACTAAAGTAAAAGACAGCCAGCCACAGACAGAAGTGCACCAGCATGGACATCATTTGGCTATAAAAACAATGCCAGCACATAAAAGTTGGTCACAAAAGTCTTAGATATGAAGTTTGGATCCAGTGATGTAGCTATGGGATACAGATGCAAAGGTATGCAATTAAATTAAGACATTCACATTTTGCTTACCAAATTCCTATGAATGATGAATACTCCTAAAACCAAACGTATAACTCAAGCTTGCTAAACTCATGCGGCAGGTATAAAGCATTACTATGTTAGTTACAATAATTCGGCCTTATCCTAAAGATTTCGCTTGTGTTTACACGGTTAAAGTACAGTGAAAGTGTAAATACTCAACTGTGACTTCATCAATCTCCCAATTCATTCTATAAGCAGTCTCCACACTTCTCCAGATCAACAATGTGCGACAGTTGATCCATGCTTTCATCTTCCATGTGGAGAACTTATCGACACAAGAATTTTTAAGTGTACACACACACACACACACACACACACACACACACACACACAAAAGCCTGTACCTTGCTGAATAAAAAAGAAGACACATAGTACATGTATGATGCAAAAAAAATAAAATTTCAACATTAAATTACAAAGCTCAAAAAATAAAACAATAATCTACTTCAAAGAAGAAAAAAACAGAATAAAAATGTATACATCTGTATATAAAAATGAAAGATTATAATAAGTTAGTTTTTTCAATGTGGAAACCCATTTTTGTATTTTTTCATATATCTCAAAAGTGACTGAGGATTACCTATCAACAAATCTATAATCATTGTTACATAAGTACATAAAGTATGCAGGCTTGGGTCAAATGGCAAGTATTTTAACAACTGAGATGGGTTTGAACTGCACACATCACAAGTACTTGAGAGGCTTTCATTTGCCATTTAACCCAGGCCTGTTGAAATGTCACAGCGGGTTGTAAAACCCTACACAGTAGCAGCGAGCGGACAGCACACCCCTCACAGTTAAGAGCATGGGGAACAGAGAGCAGCAGAGAGGCCGGCTGAACCACGGAGGTTAAAACTGCATATTATTCATCTGTATGCATACGTATGGAATGGTTCGTCCATTCAAGTCCATAGTGTGTATTGACTTATGTGTCACCACCACAGTACTGTGAAGAACTCAGCACTGCACTGGGCTTTTATTTAGTGTTCTGTTAGACCAATCAGTTATTTCCAAGGACCACCCAAACCAATACACACATAGATGAGGTATATATAAAGACAAAAAAAACAGGTGCTGGACACATCACCCTCTGCTTGCCTTGCTTTCCTGGCCCTTCCCTGAAACACAGGGCTGGTTGACTGCTGTGTCCAAACACTCTGCCTCTCCATACGAGTGCACCCATTCTGACAGGAATGTTAGGACCACACTAACAACAATTCCCGGGAGATTAAAGGACACGGGTTAAGGCATCTTGGAACCCTGATGAATCTGAGGCACAGTCCAGGATGGCAACTTTGAAGTGACCCAGGGTGTGGTTAGCATTTATCTCCTGCTCAGATGTCTGGTGACCAACTGCAATGTCATGCAACCTAGAATGTGTCCATAGTAGTTATTTGTATAAATGTGTTGAGCTCTCTCCCATTGTTCCCCATCTCCATCGCGTGTGCTCCAGGAAGACCAGCATCTACTGATTACAGCAACTTGTGACAGAGGCCAAGTCTGTAGTGTGCTTTACTTTCTGGCCTGTGCATTTACAATCATACTGAGGTAAGGAATAGTTCAACATTTTAGAAAATACACTTACATTTCACTCTGTCAGTAGACTAAATATGAAGCCAGAGCTAGCAGGTAATTAGCATAGCTTAGCAGACTGGAAGCAGGGGCTAGATATTAGCCCAGCACTGTCCATCCACCGACCAATGAATAATTAGCACAATTTATCTTGTTTAATCCTTGCACAAACGTAAAAGTGGAAACAACAAAATTGTGGTGTTTCAGGGGTGTTACATCCTGTAAATACTTCTTGGCGAGCCAAGCTGACTTCTTAGGGTCTTGCTGTCACCATGAGGTTGCCAGTGGAGACTGCTAACTAAGATAAGCTAACTGTAACTAGCTTCATATTTAGCAATACCACAAGAGTGGTATCAATCCTCTCATTTAACTCTCAAACAAAATAATTTTATTTCCCAAAATGCTGAAGTATTCCTTTGAAACATAGAACAACACACACAAAAGACTTAAAGCTCCATTCTAACATTACCAGATGTCCAACAATGAAAAAAACAGCACGGAAAGAAAATAAAAGTTCAATATCCGTGAAGACGTAAAGATACACACGTGGCCTGATGTACAACACACACACACAC
>JBBMOE010000009.1:15341292-15378117 GCA_037975065.1 Chaetodon trifasciatus | reverse complement strand
CACACACACACACACACACACACACACACACACACACACACACACACACACACACACACACACACACACACACACACAGTCCATGTGTCGTTACATCAGCCCACCCCCATCTCCAACAACCACACTTAAAGTAAGAGAGAGAACGACAACACACAGCAGAGATCTGGGAAGATAGGAAGAAGTGCATTGAAGATACTGCAGTCCATCAAGGAGAGGTTCGAAGCCCACCTTATATTTTTTCTGTACATTAAGAACATTGTGACATAGAGTACATTTAAGACATCTGTGGCATTTAGCCAAAGGTAAGGAGAATAACAGCAGTGAAGAGTGACGTGAGACTTTATGAGTGGCTGCTGTCCTGGTGTTGAATTGACTCACTGTCAGGATGAGGGGTTTCAATTCTCCAAAAGAAAAGCTCATGACAACACTTAAAAGTGGTGTGAATACAGTTAAAACCTACAAAGCAGCATTAATCTTAAAGTTTTCTCTATCGTTTGCAGAACCAAGTTTTTCTCGGACAGAACAAAACCATTTCTCTCAAAGTTGAGTCCCAAAGTGGCAAGGTGCACAAGAGAGGTTGGTGATGATATTAGTGGTAGAAATTGTCACTTGGGCACCAGGCCGCGGGATTGTGGGTAAAGCGGGGATCCTGGACTGGAGGGGCTGAACGGAGAGGTCGGGGTGCTTGACTTTTTGCCCGTTCTTGGTCGACTGAGAAAGCAATGGCAGAGGGTTAAACAGACTTTGGGAATGTCAGCAAAAGGTCATGAACCTTCACATTTTCAGCTTTAATGCAGACATAATGCATATCATGCAAGCACCAGCCTAACAACAGGATATGCCACAGCTACAGGTGGCAGCAATGATTCCGACTTGGTCTTACCCTGACTTTGGTTTCTTGAGGCTGCCACTGGTGCTGGCAGACGGGATTGGTCCCAAGTTGCTGTGAAAGCCTGAGGCATCTACCTGGATCTCATCCTCATCCCTCAGAGCATCCTCCAGAGCTGCTGCCACCTTTGGGGCAATAACCGGCTCCTGATACTCCTTAGTGGTCCGAGCCGGCATGTCCATGTCCAGCATCATGATGTTTTCAGCCTGGGGACAATGGAACAGAAGCACACTCATCTGAGACAAAGAAGTCAATCCATGTTCATTTTATGCTTTACCAATGAAGGTTAAAACATATTGCCAAAAGGCTCAAGACCCCAAAAACACATATACTGCATTTAAAAATCTTACATGTTGATACTGGCACAATTGGAAAAAAGCTTCAGTTGACACCTACATTCTGCCTCGTTTTGTTTAATCCATCTTGATTACTATCCATTGAATGAATGTTTGTATTTAACTCACTTATAGCTACACTGTTAATACTGCATTGCATTGCTTGGTTTCGTATTAAGCGTCATCACTGCATCTAAGCTCAACCCATGTGGAGTAGTCAGCGAGAGAAGATGGGGTTTATGTGTGAGTACATTCATCAGTGAGAAAGGTGAGGGGGACGGGCAGCTTACTTTGTATCTCATGTCAGGCCTCATCATCATGGATATGCGAGCGTGGTGACTGAGAGGCCTCCTGTAGCCGACCGCAGACAAAGGCCTGGTCATCATCTGCTGGTCACTGAAGCAGACACACACACAGTGAAACAGTGTATACAGTATTGTGGGAAATTTTGCTGTTTGACACCAGTCATAATGTATTAGACAATAAAGCCATGAATTGTTCTATTAATATAAACACTGGACTTTTATTGTGTTCTCTAAATGCTATTAAAACCTATAAATGCTGCTTCAGTGCCTAATACTCCTGCAGGACACCTATTTATGTTTTGGAAATGCAGCTGCTGCTCCAAAACTGAGCCCACCCAAGACAAAAAAAAAGTGTGTGGGTAATGATCTTAGACTGTTAAGTGGGAATGTTCATACAGTGCTGTAAAAAAGTATTTGCCCCATCTAGACTTCTTATTTTTTTTGCATATTGGTCACACTTAAATGTTAATGTCACACAAATTTTAATATTAGACAAACATAACCCGAGTAAATACAAAATGCAGTTTTAAAAACAATAGTTTTATCTATTAAGGAAGAAAGCTATTCAAACCTACATGACCCTATGTGAAAAAGTAATTGCCCCCTGAACCTAATAACTGGTCGTGCCATCGGCAGCAGCAATAACTGCAACCAAGCATTTGTGATAACTGACAATGAGTCTTTCGCATCGCTGTGGAGGAATTTTGGTCCGCTCTTCTTCACAGAATTGTTTTAACTCAGCCACATTGGAGGGTTTTCGTTTCGTTCGGTTTGAATAGCTTTTTTCCCTTAATAAATAAAATCATTATTTAAAAGCTGCATTTTGTATTTACTCAGGTTATGTTTGTCTAATATTAAAATTTGTGTGATGATCTGAAACATTTAAGTGTGACATATATGCAAAATAGTAAGAAATCAGGAAGGGGGCAAATACTTTCTCACAGCACTGTACATCAAAATCTTTTTTCCTCTTCTTTCCTCATTAACCAAAATGGCCCTGCTAAACAATGTAGTCCACACATCATGTTTTTTAAAAATCCAGGTTCTTTGTTTTGCTGATAGCTAACTACAACTGAATTTCCACTCCTGCCCTGCACACACCACACGTTCACACACTGACATAAACAGTGCAAGAGGAGTGGGACAGAGGTTACACTGTGTATTTCAGTAGTCCGAGACTTACTACACTGTAGACTTGCTACAGATGGACTAAATAAAAGCATGTTGGTGTCACAATAACAAACCAACAAGACTGACGCTTCAAGTGTACAGTCACACAGCAATAACAGCCTGTGTTGCTCAGCCACCTGGTGGAGATTTCAATGCACTACAAAGCAGATGGCTGTGGATCAGCTGATATGGTTCACAGACATCAAACCAGTAACAGTGGGAAGAAACATGTGACATCCCTGACTAAATTTTTTTTTGTCCAATTCCAAAGGATTTCACTAGAAATACTGAATCTTCCTAAAAGTCAGTGTTGACACATACAGTTCCATATTAAACTGTTACATTGGAGATGGTGTAGTGTTAACAGCAGCTTAATGAATCAAAATACTCTCACACACAGGATGCAGCGGAAATGAAAACTGACCACTGAGCCACATAATATAATCAATATCTGCATTGATACTGATATAACAGATCAAACTGGGCATCAATAAAATACATGTAATAAATAAATAACAAAATATAGCCCCCCATTGCCACAACTCTACACCCAAATTTGCCTAACCTGTGGGCAGGAAATTAGTGGAGTACATGGTGCATGGACGAATGGTGCAGGGTTGACTGCCCTGCTGTTCACATTGCAAACATTCTTTAAACTATACACCTACAAATCATACTACATTTAGCCTAGAAGCATTTGATCTAAACCAATAACTATTTAATTGATTATACAAGCTGTTTTGAAAGCTTTTGTATATACGTATGCTCAAGTTGGAGCACAACCAGTTGAAGACTGTACAAAAAGTATGTAATTAATATTCTATTACTTACTCCTCTATACGTGTGATGGGCTTCATTTTCCAGTATTCATCCTCCTCATCAAAGTAAGCCCTGTTGACTATTTTGTTCTTCTCCTCTAAGGGAATGAAGTTCTCGATGATAAGATGCCTGAAAAAACAAACAAGCAAGCAATGGTGCAGTTTAGAAAAAATGTTCCCCATTTATTTCACATTCACTGATAATTACACATGAATATATTTTGGCTAAACAGAAGTAACTATCCTCCTAGATCCTGAGAATGCTACAGTACAACTTGAAAACCATTTTCTCCCTCTCATGCATCGTGTGAGCCTTCTGTTAGCATGTAATATCAGGTCTGTGAGTGTAATGCACACAGATACTTTTCATATCCCTTTGCATAAAAGAAAGCAAGAATCTGAATGATTCCAGTGTGTCAGGGTTTGCATCTGAAATCACATGACATCACAGTATATGTTCCCTCCTCTGCAGGGCAGACGGCCGTCATATTACATATAATACTGATCAATGTCTTCTTGCAAGGCCAACGGTATGATATGCAGGCTCCATACTTGAGTTTGAGGTCCCTGGTGAGCTCGTTCTGGGTCTGTTCCAGCTCCTGGCGGTTTTTGATGTGTGCCTCCTGGATGTCATGGATTTCTGCCTTCACTGCCTGCAGCTTGGCAAACAGCTAGAGGACAGAGGAGAGGAAACCAGGGTTACAACGAAGGACTTTTAGAATATGAGCCTCAATTTTGGCTTAGACATTTGACTGTCATGAGGCACAATGGACTATCCAAGCAGGGCAACCATGCCAATGGTGTATTCTTACCTGATTTGAAACTGTACCTGACCTGCTTAATACAAAGGTATACGTTACTGTAATTCCACTATTTTTGGTGGTAGCAAGGAACAATTAAATATTGTAATTACAATAACTGAAATTGAATGCTCTAATCACCTTCATCAGGACAGCAGAAAAACACAGTCTATTGTAGTGGAATGTAATGAAATGCAACACTGGAGAAGACCTCCACATCACAGCTGTGAAATACAGCTGATGACAAGAGACACGACCACGTCACTAATGGGTAAAACTAGGAACCTGCATTAAAATGCATTTTGGAACATTAAAAAGCAAACTGTAACCTGAATATTTGACTTTCCACAAAATGCTGTCTGACTGATTTTTTAAAACATGAACAACTCATGACATTGTTATTGCTATATTTTGATGAATAAAGTCTATACATGAGCTAAGGATGATCAAGATTAATCCCACAAGCTTCAACACCCATACAAGTATTAGCATTCAAGTTGCAGAGCATAAGAACAGTCAAAACATTACTTAAAACTTTTTAGACTTTAAATATTAAACACACAGATGAGAAACATCTCAAGGCAAGACTACTTGTCTCTTCTCTTCTCTAGATAAACTGCAGACTCACAGCAGCTGACAGACAGCGGAGGTCATGCTTTACAGACAAATATTGACATTTTTTGCTAATGTGCTTATAAAAGGGAGAACGGGAATGCTGAGCTTCCATGTTTCCTCAGCAGTTAGTAATGACATCATCAAGCACATCATGTTTAAGAAAGTAGTTTAAAAATTCGTGCACAAAGGACAACCATGCCGTTAGACACTGAGTACAATTCAGCTCATAATTAGATGATCAGCCACTGTCAGATATCAACACCAACAGGCACTACTTGACTGTGAGCCATGATTATCTGTAGTCAGTGAATGTCAGACAATCTTATACTTTAGCAGTTACCACGTGTTTCTTTGGTGGTGACAAAATGTAAAAAAATATACATACAATATTTAAGCAGAAGCTCTCTGCGCTTTCAGGGGGAAATATTATGCCAAACTACCTTCAATAAAGAGACATTAACAATTCCTTATACCTCTGTACAAACACATTACTCAATTAACACGAGATAAAAGGCATCATATGCCTTCTTGTCAATCTAAAAAGACAAACTTTATTTCTGTACAAACTTCACAGAATATTTATTTTGTTGCCTCATCTCCTTATCACCCTCCATTGGTTAGCTGTGCTATTTAAGTGGGAGACAATTGTGAGAACAGAAGATTAACTGTTTCAAAAATTAACATTTTTCACTGAAATAAGGGTTTGTTGGTGTAGCAGATAGATGCAAATTAAACACAACATCACTGTAAATTGATTATTCCTGAATGCTGTACTTAGATAAGTGGCAAAACAGATCTCACAGCAACTTCTAAACTCTATGTTCATCTGTAGTTGGCTAAAACTATGCAGCAGTGTGCTTGTAAACTTTAAAACACACATGTATTAATACTTGTGCTGCACAGTGCTTAGTGGCTAATTCCGAACAGGACAAGGCTGAGGCAAACCAAGGAGCTCGTACCTAAAAAAGGGACTACTTATGTCATATGGTTGTGATTTAGATATGAAAAGTCTGGTGCAGAACAGTCCCCACAACACACCACTGAAACACCACTAGCCTCTTTCACCACCTACACAAAAATCATGTCAAACGGCACAGAGAGAGTCTACAAATGACAGTGACAAAAGTGCTCAAAAGAAACCACATGCATTTCAAAGCAGACATTCAAAAATCAACAACGAAGTGACTTATCACAGTAACGTAGGACTTTTTGGTGGAAGCAATCAGTAAAGTAATTTAGTTACATTTTAAAGAGGTAACTAGTAACTAACTAATTACTGTTTTTCAGTAACTGACACAACAGTGCTTGCGAGGCATTGTGTCACCAGATACATAGTCCTCACAAGTACTGAACATCAGACTTCATGCTGTACCTATTCTATCACAAATGATCAAACACATACAAGCAGCTAGCAGTTTATTTTTATGTCTGCAGGATATATCCATTGATAACAGTAGCCAGGGCTGGAAACGCATGCAGTGACTTGTGCCAGTGTGGATGGAGAAGAGGGGCATCCATTACTTAAAGCAGCCACTACCTTTTTCAGCTTCTTGGTTTTGATGTCAACCTCCTGCTGCAGAGAGCTGTAAGTCTCCTTCAGCTCCAGAGTCTCTTCATCACGACTCTCCACCTGCTGCTGCATCTCCCGCTCTCGCCGTTTCTAGAAGCACACACACAAGAGCATACACTGATAAATTTAAACCACAGTAACTGTGTGTAATGAGGCTACACAGATGTCACTAATTGAAAGTAAGGCAGTGTACAGAAAAACGTCTATTACCACAAAAAATGTCCTTCTATGAGACAACAAAGACCACAGTGCAAAGTGAAGGACTGTGGAGAATGTGCAACAATGAACTTAATGACTCCAGATAGACAAGGGATGTACTGTGAAAGGCTCCAGAACATATGTACCAATGATGAAAATATTCAAAACGTTAGTCATGGCTCATGCTTTGACTAACTAACTTCAGATGACTAACTTTTCACAATCTCAAACTTGCTGTGTAGTTTCTTGAGAAACCCTTACAATGTGGTGGTGAAATTACCTATTCATTTTCACATTGAGGAGTTAAATGCCTATATATGATAAAATATGCATTATTTCTTAATATTATGATGAGGTTTTGTCAAAGGAATATTAAAATGTATGATTTGTACTTGTACCTCAAAGGACAAGCATGTAAAATTAGAGAGATCTATTGGCATAATATGACAGAAACACACACACGGCTCTATTTATTGATTGCTCCTGTGCATGCTTCCCAACACATGTAACTCATAGAACTGCAATCGCAAGATCAGCACCCAGTCAATCAAATGAATGTTGACCATGGTTTCAGCTCTCCACTTGTTTTGCTTTATCTAAATAAGGGCACACTGTTATTCAAGACGAAAAAATCAGTCCTCAAATTGCACTAAAAGAATAAGGGTGAATGAGAATTAACAGGATTACTTATAACAGCATGCTGGTCTAAATTAATCACGTTTGATGAACAGGGCCCAGGTGTACCAATTACAGGATTATTGCACCTGGTGAAATCAACAACTGGAGGAAATAGTCATGATATTAAATGAAAACACAAGAGAAGTAATAGTGGGGCAGATGCCAATTTTTCAGGTGCAGATGTGACGCATTTCATCAAACAAGAGAGCATATACAAAAAAAGCACATATTGGATTTACTCAAGCCACAAGGAGGGCTGTGTTGGAGAAAAGAAATGTGAATTAACCTTAATCTGTGGAAATCTGAGTTACATCAGACAGGCTCAGAGAAAAAAATCATGTCCTCAGTATGACTGTAAAAGTAACAGATGGTAGAGAGATGTGGTTTGGCTTGTGATAAACATGAATTTCAGCTGAGCCATCTCCACCTGTACTTCCTGCACTCTCAACTGCTGGACGTCCTGCTCTATGCCCCCCTTCCCCCTCTCTCTCCACAGGTTGCAGTGGCTGTATATTTTGTCTTCCATATGTCCCATCGTGTTCCTTTATCTCCTTTTCATTTCTCATGAGGCTCATTTAATGACTCGTTACTTATGGCACTGGTAATACAATTGGTGGCTGTGTGCTGCACTGGTTTAAAGTGGCCCTGGTTTTGTACTACAATAAAATAAAACACGCCTGAACACGTCCCGTCAAAGCATCTAGGACATGTGATCACATTTTTGTTGAGTGGATGCTTGATATACCTGTTCAGTGATTTCCTGCCTCTTTTGCTCCAGCATTCTCTGTTGCTCATTTGTGTGATCCACAATATTCTTCCCCCCTACTAGGAGCTTGCTCTCCATTGCCTGGGTAGAAAAGAAAAACAAGGATCAAATCACTTCAAGTCACATGGGGGAGAAAAACAGTTGCAATCAAGAATTTGTCCAAAACAACACGGTCTATTGACTTAAAAAATCCATTAGCTTGTGTTTGCATTTGAGGGCCGACAAGTCATTCCTTGAATACAATCAAAGTATAAGTGACATTTGAGTCTTTAACGTACCTTCTCTTCAAGTCAGATCAATCCAATACATACTGGATGTACAGAAACACACCCAGTCAATCGACAGGTTCTTACCTTCACTTTGGCTGCAAGCATCTCTCCAGCCTCCCTCTCCTTCTTCAAATCTTCCATTTTCTTCTCTTTCTCTTTAAGCAGTCGAACTTTCTCCTCAGCCACCAGACTGTGATCCTCCATGATAGCCTTTCTCTCCCTCTCCAACTTCTCCTGCTGTTCCCGCCAGTAATCCCCTTTGTCGTCCCCATCATCATCATCGTCCTCTGTCTCTCCTTCTTCCAGATCCTCACTATCACTGCCGTCTCCGACCCGCTTCCTCTGCCTCCTCCTTTTCTTCTTTCCTGAGCGCTTTTGCAGCTGTGCCTTCAACCTCGCAATCTCCTCCTGAAACTCCCTAAGCAGGGCATCCTTGGGGTCCTCATTGATGTGTGGTTTATTCTTGATGTTCTTTGCCCTGTTGGAGTAGCGGAGTGTTGTCAGGGTCTCCTCCACATTGTAAGATGCTGGGCCAATGTTTGCAACCATGACAGTGCGGGCATTGCCCCCAAGTGAGTCCTGCAGGAGACGGGTGAGTTTTGAATCTCTGTAGGGGATGTGGCTGCTCCTGCCATCCACCAGAGCTGATATGACATTCCCCAGAGCAGAAAGTGACAGATTGATCTTTGTGGCTTCTTTAAGCCTCTCTCCCTGAGCACCGGTCTTAGCCTGCCTTTCACTACCGGCTAAATCTACCAGGTTCAGTTTGCCAACTCTGATATGGTTCTCCCCATCCACACCCAACTCACTGCACTCCACGGTGATGACAAAGATGGCGTGGGAACGGGAGCTATGTTCATTCATGTTAGTGGCACCCACTGAACGATTCTGGTTGCCCACATTCATGACATGTTCGATCTCCCGCACACTCTTGGTGACAAATGATGAAAGGTCTTTAACATACACACCCGTGTCAGGCCTCTCCCTGAGCTCCAGACGACGTGACTGGTCCTTGGACAGCAAGTCTCTGATCTCCTCTTGGTATATCTCCAGATATGATGCTCTCACCAGATACTGCTGATTCTGAGACCGTGAAATGTGAGTGAAAATATGCTCAAAGGAGTTAGGGATCACTCCTCTTCTCTCTGGATCATTTCTCACCCCCTCCATAGTGTATGTTTTCCCCGTACCCGTCTGCCCATAGGCAAAAATAGTCCCATTAAACCCAAGAAGAACTGAATCCACTAGGGGTCTGAAGGTTTCATCATACAGATCTATTTGTTTGGAGTTCCAGTCGTAGACTGAATCAAAAGTGAAGACTTTGGGGAGTTCACTGGCTGAAGCTTCCCTGGGGTTCCTGACAATAATTTGGCCCAATTTGACATCGACAGAAACCACCCTTTCAAACTTGGCTGCCCACTCTTTTTCATTCATAGGGCGACAACGGACCACCACCTTGACCGATTCAGAGCTCTTGCTCTTGGACATGTTGCAGAGCAGCTGCCAACCCACACGGCTTGGCACTTTCTATGCTCTGTCTTCAAACTTCAACTTCAGGAACAGTGCACCAGTACAAATGCCCACATCTGAAGCTGTTGGAGAAGATACATTCAGTGATTAGTACCTGTCATGACAATTGTCACGGTGACTGAAATTCTTGATGGTTGAGGCATCACGCACGTTTTACAAACAAACGTGAACACTCATTCATAATACTGTCCCTTTCAATATTTATAACAGGTGCATTTTCAACATGAGCAGAAGTCTTGCTGAAACAAATCTAAGTTATTAAAGTCCAGGTTTATACATGAATTAAAAAGAATTTATTTATTACTTATGTGAATAGGTGCCACATGCAGAGGTTACCTTAAAGAGGTTACTTCCCCAAAAAAGTAAACACAAAAAAGAGGATGGTAGAGCAAATCATGCCTACATGTGTTGACTCAGCAGGGATAGCAGTAGGTGAGAAACGCTGATCTACAGAACAACTATTTGGAAGCAATGTAGAATGACTAAGAGCCTTACTGGATTATATTCCATTAAATTGTGAATGGCACCTGAATTTTGTGTTTTCCTTCACATAACGACATTTCCATCATATATTGGTACATAAAATTCACCAGTGAGCTGTAATAGTCAAGACAACATTTTCTGGTTTCAGCAGCAGCATGGCACAGTTTGTTTAGAGAGAAGACCAAGGAGGAGAGGGACTGCTGCTACGCCAGCAGCCTGGCAGAGCAGCCATCATGAGGGTGGTTTCGTGGGAACGCAGCCCTTAAGGCGGAAATGGGCGTGGTTTCACCTAAACTGGGTTGGAAAACCGATAGATGCCCCTCTTAAAACGTGCCTACCCGAGTGTTGAAACCAAACCTACGCCCTTGAACTCATCTAAGCTCAATGAAACATCTATTGACAGACTGGCAATGATAGCGGTGACGTTAGCTGTTAGCTACACTGACACCTGTGCTGCTATTCACCGTTCCTTGATCTTGACTTAAGGTGGAGGACATGGAGACATTATTTAAACATAATGTGATTTTTCAAAATGTCAATACACATAACATAATAATAACAGAACACCTGAGCCCTCGTGAGGTTAAATTTAGTTGGTTAAGATGACTAACCTCTTCATAACGTTAACTTAATTAACGGCGGTGAGAAACAGAACTTAAAAGGTACAAGTTACTCTAACTATTAACACACCGGTGTCACTAACATTACCCCAGTTTGGCTAACTAAATTAGCCAACCGGCAACTACAAACGTCGTGGTTAAGTTACCTCGCGTTACCCAACATTGGAATTACAGGTGAAGTGACAAGCGTAACGTGTCGATGAACTGTGTTTTACGGTAAGTTAGCTGCTCAATTAGTGTTAGCAACGACTGGTTAAAATACGGGTCAGCTAACCAACGTTAGCTTATGCAAAATGCAGCCCATTACGAGACCAAAAGACCGGCCTAGCAACGACAAACACACTGGTAACCTACGCTACAAGTCTGGTAGCATTCGCTGGCTAACAATAGCAGCGGGGTCATAAATAAATTCAACATCTTGACATACAAAAATAAAAATCACCTTAGACACATACAACCGTGCAATATAAATCCATCTCTCCACCAGACACACACAAACGCCGTTAGAGATTTACCTGTGGCAGACGTTAGCTAATACAAAACTCCCAGTCAGCCATTAGCCGCTGCTCATCCCCGCAACGGTCGGGGATTGTTGGTTGCCAGATTCAAGCACTATAACCCTCGAAAGAGGTGCGTGTGAAAGCATACTAACCCGTAAGAATATTGTGATTCTGAATGAGCATGTGCAACACATTTAAGCACACAGTTAAACAAATATCTAAAATATATTTATTCTACTGCGAATAACGAGGTTGCAAGCCCTCATACACGCATTACGAAGAATATAAATTCAAAGTATCCTGGCATATCTGGCAACCAAGTCTCAAGAAGCTTGTCCAACAAAGCTTAGTATCCCAGCTGATCCAACTGTTCTCACAGCTAAGCTTCCAGCGAGGGAGGTACATAGACTGAGGCTGCTGGTTCTTTAAAAATACCTATGTATCATTTTATTGAATTGAATTATAGAAAACATTTAACTTCAAAATCATTGCATTCACTGCTTTCACAGAGGAACACAACTATTTTACCATACATCTCCATTTTCATCTAATCAGTTCAACCAGTGCAAATCAAATCTTTTGTCTCCCCGAAACATCCCTGAAACATTAGTGTTCACATTCACTGAATGACAATATAGTCCCCATGACAGTTAGTACATGGTTTCAAACATTTCATCAGTTTGGCCCTGGTAAAATGAGAGGCGGAAAGCCTGTCTGCTCGTGCTCTCCTTGGAATGGAGGGCAGAGAGGAAAGGAAATACCAACCTGGAAAGATATGGATGGATGGATGGATGGAAAGCCTGGAGTGAGAGACACAAGTGTAACTGACAGAGGATCGCTGACACTGCAATCAGTCTTTCCCAGGGTTCACTGAGGGAACCAGAGGTCCCTCTAACATGTCTGGATTGCAAAACTTAGTTACAGATACAGAACATAGCAGTTGCTAAAGGAAATGTTAGGGAAGCAAAAACTGGTTTACTGTATAGTGACCAAAAACAGGTAAATCTTGAGATGGAACATACAAATACTGACTTTTCAAGCAGGAAACAGACAAAAATAAAGTGTTTCTGGATAGAAGCAGTGTCCATGTCATTACATTTCACAGACATTACACTACTGAGCTGCGACATCCTATCTGATATGCCCTTTGTCACAGATTAAACCCATTCTAAAGAAAGGACTGGCCTTCACACCCTGTGAACAATCGCGTCACATATAAATGTTCTCTGCCTTCCACATACTCTCTTGCCTCCTCATGACAGTCATCCAGCATTAGTGGCCAGAGGACAACCACATGACTCTTGTGCTCAGAGTTCTTCTTTGTGATTTAATTTCCCAGGCTTGTCCATGCCAAAAAAGGAAGACGGAAGGCCATGGACGTCCCGCTCTCTCTTCACAAAAGCAGAAAATGATGAGACGCAGTTGCCAATGAAGTGGTCGGCTCGACCTAAGATGTACAGGTCCATTTGGGCTGAGTCTGGCTGAAGACTCACTACTTTCACCTGAAAAGCCAGAATAAAACACACAAATAAACACCCAGTTATCCATACCAGAGTATTTCTCAATTTCCACAATGCTAAAAATGGTGAGAAAAACACTTCTGGCCAGTAAATTTTCCATATCAGACAAGTTACATGTACAGCATACATGAAGAGCTGGATTTTGAATTCAACCCTTGTGGATGAACCGTTAATGTGCATCTATAAACTACATAAAGACTAATAAAGTAAAGGCTAATATGAAAAACCCTCTTTTCCAAATTGTGCAAAAGTCCCAATGTAGCTAATCAGTTTATGTCACATATGACAACACCAGGGGAACTCCAAAACATCCACTGCAAGGACCAGGGTCCAAAGGGCTGTCCACTCCAAGAACAGTGTCTGTAACAATAACTATAAATGTAACTATAACGATGATTACAGTGGCAAACAAAATTGTTCAGGATCACTTTCAGAGTGATATGATGAAAGATACAAACACTGACAGTCAATCAGACTGCATCTGAATTTACAGCATATCTCATTCAACATGGCACATAAAATTGTGGAGATCTCACCCTCATTGAGGTTCAAAAAAGCACCCCTGTTTTATAGAACAAACAGTCTTTATAGACATGCTATGAAGAAGGAGGACATCTGAAATGCAATTGAGTTCACCCTCAGAATCAGTACTAACTGTTTTATTATTTTTATTATTATTACAGAGATGAGGAGACTTGGTTATTGTGGTATACAATGTATTAAACTCTTCACTTATGTTATGCAATATTAGGTTGCAAATTACAAATGTTATTGTTGGTTAGTGTGGACGCTCACATTGTTTTTCTTATTGTTGAAGATATTGTTCTTGGTGTGGACGGCCCTTAAATCAAGTTCCAGGGACATTATTTTACTCCCAGAGCAGTCTCTGCTCGGCACGTATTACTTTCAAAAAGAACAGGAACTGTGGGGGTGGGGCTTGCAGCGCTGAACATTTCTGATGGGTCAAGTCCTCAAGGCATTTTATTTCAGCCTCCATTAAGAAAAATCTACAGTAACAGACCAGTTTGTTTTTTACTGACTGTGTTGACGCGACAACATAGAGTTACAGAAGAAAGCATACACAAAATGAACCAGCGATCACTGTTGTTATGTAGTCGCACATAGAAACAACATGTGAAAAAACAGCTGTCACTTTTCATACGTCAGCAGACTAATTTGCTAATCTTTGCTGGTCTTTAGGTCGCAGAGGAAACACAGACAACAATGTGCTCAAGGAACCTTTTAGTTTCTTGAAAAGTAGCTCCTGGGACTAAAAGCTCTGGGTAGTTTGGGCGATGGCTATGAGCCATGTTTCCAACCAAAGTACCCAGAACTTATGACATATTTTTGACATCTTTGTGCATGCATTACAGAGACTTAACAACAAACCTACCTTGCCCTTGAACAGCTTTTCAATATCCCTGCTGTGAGATTCTGAGTCAGTGGCGATGTAGACAGAGCGGGAAGAAGTCTTCTTCACCCACAGTTTGACAGCTCTGCGGATCTCTGCCAGGTCAGGAAGGCACATGGTCATGGTGAGAGGCAAGGCTGTCTGGCGGTTGTAGCCAACACACTGAGGAGAGGCCATGAAGTGAGGCCCTGCATCACCACTCTTCAGCATTTTGCAGGCATTTTGCTGCGAGGGTTAGGGTGGATAAAAAATGATTTAAATGTGACTAGATGATGAATGGGAGAGGCAACCTAGTACTACACTGTACTGGAAAGGTGTAAATGTCTTCCAAAATCTACCATGGTTCTGAACTGACTGACTGAACTGACTTAAAGGATAAATCTGTTTTTCTTAGTGCCAACAAATCTATATTTTATTCCTCTGTGCCAGAGATGAGCCACACCTTTACACTGGGTGACATGTTCCTTCATTGTCCCAATGTAGATTAATCTGTTGCTGAAAATATTCCCCAACAAATACACCATTTCCTCCAGTTTAACTAACATTTGACACACACTATTGCGCCAAGCTGTTTAAGGAATTTACTGAGCAGTTTAAAGAATGACACTTTATTTTTTTATGTGCTGTTTGAAAGATTTACATCTTCATTAGCAACCAATGGGCTCGTCACAGACAGGGTAGGGAAGTCAGAAAGTATTGAATGATGGATTGTTGATTTTGATTTTTTTGTGGGATTTGTTGACGATAAGAAAATACACAATATCAACAGCCTTAGCCTTTAAAAGATCTACTTTTAGGTAGGCACTGAATATATGACATTTTTAACTCTTATGAGTCCAAATTCTAGCTTATGCATTGTGAAGCATCTCACCCAGTCAATGCCAATCCTCAGGTGGATGCTCACGTATGGCCTGGTCAGCAGGGCAGCAATGTGCTCTTCTCCCTCCTTTACCATCTTGTCCGACCACACCATGTAGCGCTGCAGGCCTACATGCTCCTCTGTCACTGGGAATTGGGCAGGAGCCCCGGGCATTGCCAAGACAGGGTGCTCAGAGGGAGGGAATCTATTCCAACAGTACAAGCATAAGGAGGGGCCGCCTGTTAGCAGCTTCAGAGTAGAGACTACCTTTGTCATTAAAAATCAATGGAAAATAGAAACCTCAACACTTAATCAATTATTATGTTTATGGCTAACAATGTTCCTTATAAAGACATGGTCTTCTTTATGTCCTCTGTTATCTTGTTAATCTTAAATGCATCTACGGTTCTGTGAGACAAACATCTACTCACTTCTTCATCCACTGAGGTTGGTGGTAGGCACTAAAAGAAATACCACCAAACAAGACAGACTTGTCAAATTCCACACCAACATAGTCCCAGAATGGACCAAATGGGTTTCCATCCTGGAAGTGAATCACAAGTTAATGTGAGAACAATGACACAGCCTCAGTGGTGTCATCATTAGGAGCTTTTGGTTCATAATTGGTGGTCTTTGGGCCACCAGGAGGCAGCATTTCACCATCACCCATTTCACTTGCAATCAATATCATTTAGTTCCAAAGAGGCTGAGCAATGAACAAAAGTACTTTAGTCTCTACTAGACTGTCACCTTCATAGGACAGGACTTCTTGTCTGCACTCCGCTGTGCAGCTGTCTCAAAGCAGTAGGCGTTCCTCTGTCCTAAGATCCAGTATTTGGGAGCCAGCTTCTCCATGAAGTCCTCCAAACTCACCACACGGTGGTAGGCAGACAAAGCCTCCAGCTGGAAGAACTCACTGTAGGGAACATGGGCCTGAAAAGAATAGAAAATAATTGAATAAAATAGCACTTTCAAATTCAGGCTTAAAGGATAAATCAAATGAAAAGACCAGAATGAACAATGTGTTAGTCGGTCTGTGGTTCTCAGTTCCAAGCACATTAGTTCCTACTGAAGATGTAGGCATAATAGCATTACACTGTAGATTTTAGCAAACGTTTACCAAACAGGACTAAATGTTGCATTTCAATGGGACTATTTCCAGCTGCAGATTTAGTGGTCCAGTGAGTGTAAATGGGATTGAGCAAAAATAAACTGCAGTTTGTGTGTTCACACCCACACTGGGTGACATGTTGCTGCTTTAAAGGTGTTGTTCATTGAGGTGTTCTTCATAGTTTTTGGACAACAACGGAGCTTTACAGCACAGATCAACATATATACCAGGATTTGATACACACACAGTACATTCATATACAAAAGGTTAATAAAGGTAGGAGATGTTTCAGGGCATGGAGGAGTGGCAAACAACTTGAGATGCCTTGATCCAGTCCATGTTACTCTAAGATATCTCATGACTTGAAATGTACAGCACATCATCCATACAGGCTTTTTGACAGGTCATAGCAGGAAAACAGCAGGTGGAATTAATAACATTAACAATGGATGTGTTCAATTTAGGGTTACCAGTTCCAGGGCCTTGGTGCTGTCCATGCAGGCTGACTGGCACGGTTCACTGATGTCATTACTTTCACCTGTGCCTTTCCTGTTATGATCTGTCAACACATGTGTTGTGAAAAAGGCTTATTGTTCGGACACATATTGCTAATTTAAATGACAGCAGTGTCGGAACCAGTAATTACATTGAATAGGGGAAGTTATTCCTGGCAGCTGCCATCACTTCGTATTGAGTCTTGTGTATATCAGGGGCTTCTCTGGTACATATTTATTACATTCATTTAGGGTGTCTGTTATGTTAGATTGTTTCCAATACTGCTTGTTTTTATTTTGCGCTTTTCAGACACCCCAGGAAATTCATTTGTATATAGACAGAATCAACTATTCCTACATTATACATATGTTCATTGTCAGTAAGTTGAATAAGTTAATTCTGATTAATGTCCAAGAACAATCCTGCACCTTACTGTGCAGCCTTTTAGCAAAATCTCCTCAGCATGCACTGAAACACAGCACATTACTGGACACTATCATTGTACTGTGTATATCCAGTGCATATTAGAGATAATATTATGAGCCCATCTTTAGTCTATATTCTCAGTTTTAATTTCATTCTACTTCATTATTTTTATTACTGTATTATGTCATTTGTTTTGTGATTTGCATGACCCGGCTGCAATGACACTGCAATTTCCCTTCAGGGGAAAAAAGCGCATCCATCCATCCATCTATCTATCTACATTCTCAATGATCACATGTGTAATCAGTCAGTGACAGTCTGTCAGTGTCAGTAGCTCATACCTCACTGACTACTCACATTGGTGTAAGGGGGGGTGTGGTGGCGGTACACTATCCAGGGAGGGACTGCCAGGGTTCGGTTCAGCATCTTTGCAAAGGCCAGAGACCCCAGGAAGTGGTCTGCCTGGTTTCCAAAGCGACCTGAACAATAACAATGACCACTTATCACTCTCATTTCCAATGGCAAACTTGGATGAGTGGAGGGAAATGCTGGCTAACTTACCTCCGAATATCAGGCGCTACATTTAATGAGTGATTTACAAACACAGTGTAGCAACAGCTGTACTTTTTTTTTTTTTTACACTTAACGTTACTCAAGCCTCACTTCGTCCTAAGATCCACTAAGTTAGCTGCTAACTTGCTATAGCTGCACCTCAACTAGCAGTAAGTATTCAAATGTTGTCGAAGTTGAAATGTTGCTGGCACAGGACCCGCCCTGCTGGAAAAAACAATATGTCCACCTGAAGAAAAGCTCGACAGAGCGTTGGCTTCACATTTGGGCGATACGCATCTCTGTTGATATAAAACGCAACTCTCAGCTTCTGAATGGCTGAAGTTTAGGATTCGCTAGCTCTGGTCTTTTCATGTAACAGAACGCAAACATGTGAGCTACAAAGAAGGAATTACCCATGCACGGGCAGTACAACACGTAGCCATTCTCATCCCACGTCAGGTCTTCGGCAGAAGTCCGACAAGTTTGGAGCAGAAGGCTTGAAAGCAAATATGTCACTATCAGAGCATGATATGCTTGTTGTCTGACCGCCATTATTGTTCATCTCATTTCCCAGAATGCACTGGGAGGTGGGCTACTTCTTCTTTGGCTTTATTGAAGATTTAAAACGCGCATGAAAAACGTGTACTTCTGCCTACTGTACCGGAGGTGTGGCATGAGCAGGTTGAGACGCTATATCTCAGGTTTAATGAAGAAATATTGTACCCTGATAATTTACCTTACCACTTATCCATCCTGTTTGTTCAACTTTCTGCTCCTGTAAGCAAAACTACCCACTCTCTCTTACTGTCACAGTATTTACAGTATTTGTCATTCAGTGCAAACAGTGCAACTGCAGAGGAATGATATGGATAATGGAGCAAGCGTGTCAAGTTGTTCAGTCTCAGTATGACAGCCATCCGGGTGCACAACACCACACCACTATGAACCACTGAACAGATCTGAGATGTTGTTTAGATTGATGGAACAAGATAATATACAAACGACCCCGCAGTGGTACATTCTCAAATTTTGGTTGAAATATTACAAAATTCTGATTGGTGCAGTGAAATGTGCACCTTTTCCTTACTTTAAATGAGTGAGAGCGCAGACACACACACACACACACACACACACACACACACACACACACACACACACACACACACACACACACACACACACAGGCCTATCTCAGTTTTGAAAAAAACAAAACTGCTCTAATTTTGGCTATGAATATTGTGTTCATGTGAGACATTCATTACTTAAGAAGCTAACTGAGAAAAAAGATGATCTCAATTAGCTTCTGACTATAAGCTTACTGAGAGGAAGATTTACAGGGTCTTCAAGCTTTCACTTAAGGAAAAGAGGACAATCATCCAACATTGGGATGCAGCAAAATTAGGACTCGTTATTAATACTGATTAGTTCAGACAATCTTATACAATCCTATCAGCAATTGAAATTTTGTGATTGTGTGGATGGAGAGTGAAAAGTTTTATCCAAACTGAGACATGACCCATTGAAAACTTGACACAGCTCTTACAAAATGAGGATGTGAGAATACGTCTGACATAAGGTGTTGATTTATTTACTGCAGCCAGACAGAGGAAAAAAGTCACTTTACCTCTCAAGCCATTAGTGTTCTGCCAAAAGCATTGAAAGCATTATATACACTTTAATACTCATTCAGTGGAGCCTAACAAATGTGCCAATGCCACCCAAACGTTGGTTGAAAGACATATTTCAATCTGATGTTAAAAATGAATAATGGTACATGTTGGTAACATATTTAATGTTTACAGAAAGCAAAACACGATCACTGATTCAGCAAAATATCTTATGGTCTGCTTATTGTCTTCTTATCATTCCTGCAGACCGACAAATGGAGCAGCCACACAAAGAAAAAAAATGCATGAGACCTTCCTGCTTTGCCTCAGTTTCACTGGTGGAAATCAGATGGAGCCAGTCAGCGCTATGTCCAATGACAAAGACTCAGATGAAACGAGGAGCGGCGTCCCCAGAGCTCTGTTGATGGAGGTTCTTCATTAGATGTTAACATGTGTGCTCAACATGCCCAAACCCAGTATGGCAACATGTGGCCTGGGTGCGGTCTCCAACCTTTATTACTTTCAGTTAAATCTGTGGACACACTGCCAGACGGCCTTGTTGACTGAATCGACTGATAATTGCTTATATATGTAACATTTATGAGATCATTATCTACTGTGGAGAGTGATACAGCTGATATGATTTGCATGCAATTTGTTGTTCATTATTACTCTAAGGACAACTGAATGTGTGCAGTTCAATGGTGATAATAGATTATTATCATCTAACAAACACGACATGGCCAAACTACCCAAAAAGTAAACAGGGAACTTAATAAGAAACATTTTTTTTTTTTTTAGTATTATTTTTGTTTTTGTATTTAAACCAAAATCCATGTGTTTTTTTGCCAGTTCTTCACAGTGAGCAGTTTGAGATGTTTTGTAGTCGGCCCGTTGCTTTGAAGGGTACTTAATCCCTCCACAGCCTCCAGTTCAGCCAACCCAGTCTAACGTATTCTCTCTTTGTATTCAATCACTCTCGTTTTTCTTTTCTCTGATGCTCGACAGCTGGCTGTTCTTTCCCTCTTTTCCTGTGTCGTTCTCTGTGTCTGCTCCTCCCCCATCCCTTGAACACACACTGTTTTTCATTGTTAGAGATGACAGCGATGATAACAATACAAAGAACCACAACTCACAGCCTGAGTATGAGCAGAAGACAGAGAAAGAGAGACTTCCTTCAGGTGAACAAATGACACCGATCACAACAACCAAATGAAACAGAAAAAGCTACACTTTACTTTACTCAATTCTTCCCATATAAGGAGCCTGATCGTGTGACTTTTATCCTGTCAATAAATGCTCCAAATGTTAATATCTGCTGTATGGTGAGATTGTACGTCTTGTTTTGTATCTCTGACTCACTGTCCTGTGCTCTAACAATTTCATTTCCCTATTTGTATGTACAAGTTCCTCAGACACATAACACTTTACTTTGAGAAGCTGCAGAGGAAGAAGGTGACATTTGCATTTCATAAGAACATCTACAGATGCATATATGTCAGTCAAGTTTCCGCCTTCATGCCTCTCTGTCTTAGCCTCTGCTTCTTTATTACTTTCTGCTGATGCAGAATAACAGGCCTAACACTGCCTGTGTCCTTTCAGAAGAGTGAAATAAGGTAGCCAACCTCAAACAACCCGCCTCCTGTTGACCTTTCTGTGTTGTTACTGACAACCTGACTTTCAATTCAGCTCAAGGCTGTGACTAGCATGTGTAGTGTTATTTCCCAGATGCGGCATGCAGACACCTAATATATTTACAACTTTGTTAATGTTAAATCCACCAAAACTGCAATTTTCCCACCAAATAGCTCTTAAAAACCAAATAAAGGGCAGGAAAGAAATTTTCTTTAAAGTAATTAAACTCAATCTAACATGAACCTAACAAAAATAGTCAGTAATTTTGGCTCTTGTTAGACTTGTTGAGAAAACTACCCAAATACTCCGTTGACAAGCTGCCTGTTTTTATTTTTCCTCTCAGCAAGGATCTCAGTTCAGCTGGAAAATTTTATTAAGATTTAGAGTTGTTGGGAAAGCTATCCAAAACTAACAAAACTCCATCGGCAGTTTTAGGTTTCCTTTCAGCAAGGACCCAGCACCCTTGCTTGGCAGTGAAGTTCTTTAGAGATGAGGGAAAAAATCAATTTAACATAAAATCTAAAAAAAATGAAAGAAAAAAAAAAGAATAAAAAAAAGTAATACTCATTTAGGCTCTTAAGATTTATTTAGATTTAGTGGTGTAAAGAAAACTATCCCAAACTGACAAAACTGTTGACAGATGACCTATTTCCCCTTCCCCTGTGCTGGCAGTGTGTCTCAGTGACATGGATACAAACTGAATCTCACATGAAATGAAAAGAGGTAATAGATTTTAGCTGTGAAGATTCATTTTGATAACTGCATTGACAAAATGCCTTTTTTGGCTTTAGGATTGCTCTCCTGTGGCTGTGGTGTGCCTCAGTGATGTAGCTAAAACCTGAATCCATCTTAAAGTAAATCTCTGATTGTCAGTCCCTGTTGACAAAATGTCTACTCTAATTTGAAGTTTTCCTCTCGGCTCCCCCGTCAGCAGCACGTGCTGTAGTGGCAGGCAGAAAAACCAAATCTAATATCAAATGAACAAAAAGTAACAGAAGTCATTTTGGCTTTAAATATGTATCTACATTTAGAGGCGAAAATAGCCAAAACTAACAAACCTGTGTTGACCCAATGCCTCTTTTTATTTTTCCTCTCAGCTCCTGTTTGGCAGTGGTGTGCCTTTGTGACATGGATACAAACTGAATCTAACATAAAAGTGACAAATAGGTAACAAACTCATTTTGGCTCTGAAGATTTATTTGGATTTCGAGGTGTTGAGAAACTACCAAAAACTCATAAAACTCCACTCTGTTTTTATGTTTCTTCTCACTTCCCCCTTTGGCAATGATGTTCCTTCATGACTTGAATAAACACTGAATATATCATAAAATTAACATATGAGTGAGAAAACTCATTTCAGCTCTACACGGTTATTTAAATGTAGAGTCGTTAAAGGAAAGTATCCAACAGTAAAAAAAAGCCTGTTGAAAATTGTCTGGTTTTATTTGTCCTGTCAGGATCATCTTCTGGCAGCTGCATGTCTCTGTGACATAGAAAAAAGAAATGATAAAACATGACAGTAACAAAAAAAAAAAGATTAAATTTGAGATTAAATTTGGTTCTGTATGCTACACAACACTAGCAAAACTCTGTTGACAAGATGTCTGTTTTTACCTTTAGTTCTCATCTGCAGGATCCCCCTTTGGCAGTGCTGTGCCTTCATGACGTGGTCGTATAGCTGGACAGGACACTCGTGTCACACCCATCTACCTTATCAACCTCCTGCAGACCACGGCTGCCGGCTGTCTGCAACCTGATACTCCACCTCATCACCTAAAAGTAAAAAAGACTCCCCACCTTTTACTCTGAGCTGCCCCGAAATGATCATACAACAGATGCTCAGTGGTTACATCAAGCACACAGGATGTGATCATAAGCCATCTTTCAGTGCAACACTGCTGTGTTCCACATCATCTCAGCAGGTTTTTGCATGTTGTGTAACATTTGTGTTTTGAGCAATAATTACATTGATTTTTAGGACGTGAGAGGTGGCTGTACTGTGCTGCTAGACATTAATGGTTGAATTACAGTTTAATATTACCATAAGATAAAAATAAAAGCCTAAAAAGAAGTGTTTGGAAAATAACTGAAGCCAAAAATTCTGTCTAAAGTCATGATTTTTAAGCCTTTTCAGTCTATGAACTGGACAGGATACATTTAATCTCACCCTGAGACCCAGCTTCATTACAACATACTAAAATAGCACAACCTTTTTTTTTACACAACAATAATTAAAGAAAAGTTGGCCAAAACAAAACTGAGCGAAAAAATCATGTACGCCCGCAACAGGCAGGAAGGGTCCCGCTCTGTGCCGGCAGTCTGCCCCATCCTTTCCAAGCTGTTTATCACCATCTCCGCTAATGTAAACCGCCCATCTGTTTTAAACAAAACACATAAAAACACACATAGTCGTTTCCCACCATGCCAGACCATGAAAATAGGGATTGCTTAGTATTCTGGTGCCAAAAAATACACTCCAGATGTGAACAAATTGTCCTCCTTACTAATTACTATTGTGTTCACTGATGCTGATTTGGGATCCCTTAGATGTAGATGGGGCTGAAAGTATTGCCAGAACTTGTGGATGTGTGTGTATTTGTTTGGAATCTTGAACATGCGTGATTATAAAGCTGGTGGTGTTAAAAGAAGAGCTGGGAATTAAAGGGTGTTAAAGGAAAGATAGGTAAATTGGGATGAGACTGGAGGAGCAGTTGGAGATCTGACTACTGTTATATAGCCACCATAAACAGACACAGATGTTTCTACTCAGTGCCTGATGAAGGCTTTATTTAAGGGAGCCCATCACTTTCTTCTGTCGTGTCTTCAGAGTTTCTGAAAGGCTGGCTTTCTCATCCCTTACAGTGCATCTAATCAGGACTGATTAGGTGTGTGGTAGCCAGAGACATGCAGGGGGGCGGCTGCTCCAGAGGCTGCCCCTGCTCTTCTCCTTACTGGATGGTTTCTGCATGTGAGAGGTTTCCCAGACCGGAGAGATGAGAGAGACAGACAGGAATCAGAGCAAATCAGTGCCACGGCATGATGTGGCGTTCCATGAGATTGTTAAAAATCACTCCACAACTCGAAATAACAGAGCATTACACAACTGTAATCAACCTGACTGTGGTCACACCAACCACACTGTAACCCGCATAAACAAACAATGGCATAATGACAGAAATCTTCCTCTTCATGCTGGGAAATCGCTTCACCTCATTCATCTTCAACCTCCTGTCTCTCCATCATCTATTCTTGTCCAGTTTGTGTTTGTTTTAGGGCATCCTCGTTCTGCAGGGGAAAAACAACAAAACAACTGCATCAGACTGCAGCCAGTAGAGAGAGTGGAGCAAGGACTTCCTCACAAAACTGCATCTGGACATTCTTCACATAGTGTTAAAACATTCTGATTACCACAGGTCATTTGTAAAACTCCATCAAAGAGGCTGTGATGGAACACCAGGCTGTGACAGACAAAAGCTTCCAAGCATTCTGCCTGGAGTGAACAGAGTAGATGCTGTTGTAGTCACAGTGATTTCTGTGAGCTTACCTCCTGTAAAACATGGCCATTTACTGTGAAAGCACACAATCGCGGTGTATCAAACATCTGCCTCTCCTCCACCTTATCAAAACTTTTTAATTCATTACAGGCTAAATAACCATTTGTCTTTGGTTTTGTAAAATTCAGACACTTTAAAATTGTTCATGTTTACACGTTTCTTTTCAACTACTTTCTAATATCAGAAGAGTTGATTAATTTAGATTACTATAGATAAAAAAGAGAGAGAGCCTTTAGCAATAACAACTGTATGTGTAATGAGTGTGTGAAGATAAACCCTAATGCTGTAACAAAGTACGATGAAATAATTGCTTTAATTTGATCAACTATTTTTCCTGTTTTAGAGTCATATAATAGATGAAGCCTCAGTTTTGAATGTCATGTATTTAACTGTAATCATGGATTCATTCTTAAATGAGCTTCATGTAGAAATCATATTTACATCCCATGGTGAAATCTGAACTTTCTCATTTTAATTGTTTCATCCTTAGCAATTCTTTCAATTGTCTTTACACTAAATGAATAATTATTGATACATAACCTTGAGAATTAGCCTATATATATATATAATAAATAAATAACTAGTCCAGATTTTCCTTCCTTCTCATTTCAGTGTTCTATTTTAATCATTTTTCACTCGGACTGCTTTCAAAAAAATGTTTGCTGGAAGACAGAAAAAAAAAAAAAAACTTCTTTGACTTTTTAAAGCCTAATCGAAAGGTGCACGGCAGCCTGGACTTCACTTGGGCCTGATTTGTTTTTACGTAGTTTTTGAATGCCTCACCATCTCCAGCACTCGACTCGAGTTAAAAGTTGCTTTAGATCCCGTTTTTCTTCAGTTACTGTGCATTTAAACAGGAATGTGACTTCACTGGACCCCTCAGATGAAAACAACTGTCCGACCACTGAGGATCAGAATAATACCTACTGTTAGATCCAAAGGATGGCTGTCCTTTTCGCCCCCAGTTCCTCTGAAAACCAGCCTTCATCTCTCACTACTTCATACTATTTTCATCACACTGCAGCAACAGGTAAGCCATTATGCTTTCGGAGGGAAACAGCTGGCATTTTCTAACCCGCTCCCTTTATTGAACACGCCAAAAGGCTTTTGATGCTTTCATGTTCAGTCGGAAATGCCGCAATTAAGAAGCAACAATTGATTGCCAATCAAAATATAAATAAATACAGCTGGACTTCTCCACGATGCTGTGTTTTTATCTAGTGGTCAGACAGCAGCTAAATCAGTCATTTTTAAATACGTTTATTGAATAGGCTAATTAAACTAAAACATCAAGCACTAACACTGCAACATAAAGTATCCAGTATATAATGATTCGAGTCAAGTGTAAAATAAATCAACAGGCATAAAATGTGCCTCTTTTGTTAGCCTTTATTAGTCAGTTATCTCCGATAAAACTTAAACACACAGGCAGAAGTATTTTTTTTTCT
The DNA here is from genome assembly GCA_037975065.1 of Chaetodon trifasciatus. Taxonomy (NCBI): domain Eukaryota; kingdom Metazoa; phylum Chordata; class Actinopteri; order Chaetodontiformes; family Chaetodontidae; genus Chaetodon; species Chaetodon trifasciatus. The sequence goes on along the minus strand of JBBMOE010000009.1, from coordinate 15,351,953 downwards.
CTGAATATAGAGCTTGAGCAGACGGGCAGCACTTGAAGGCAGCATTATTGAAGACTCTTGCTCCCCCACCCCCCATAGGCCCACTCACTCCCTGCACAAACACATTTCACCCTGCGGGCTTGGTGGGGCTGGGAAGAGGTGGTGGGGGGTTAGGGTGATGAGGAAACGAGTTGATGTGCCCTGGAAGTAATTCTTTCACCCACCCTCCTCCTCCTCCACCACCACAAAAAAAAAAAAAAAAAAAAAACGCAAGGTGGGAGAAATGAGACCACCACGAGCCTTGAACACGTGGGAGCCGGTGGCATCCAGGGAGCAGGACCATCCTGCGTGTTTTCTTCCTCCGTGCTCACGCCTGCTGACGCCTTAAGAGAAAAATCTGACTTTGTAGAATGAATTGTTAAAGTAGGCCCATGTGCTTTCTGTTCTCTGATTAAGACGTTTTCTTTGTTTGTTTTTTTTATCAGTTATTTATTTTAACAATTTAAGGACTGACATTTTATTTTCGTTATTTTTACCATTTTAAACACATTTATCTTTAGTGTGGACATGACAAATGTTAACTTTCCCAAATAAATAAAACCTGAAAATTCAATGTGATAATAGACTGATGATATGTGGCTGCATATACTTTTTTTTGACACTTTTCCGTTCTCACAAAGTCTAAAGTTGGGGTGGCACAATTTTTGTTATAAATGCTCTTTTCTTTTTTCAGTTTCTTTCAACATGTTCAGTAAGAAGCTATAAAAAAATAAAAAGAAATCTTTGATTTAATAACGAGAAAATTCATTGGGAATGTAGAAGCTGCTGTGTGCTGACTGAAAATAAATCCTCTCATTCCTGCTCTGTTTCAGAGGCAAAGGACCATAATAAAATAAACCAAGTCAATAAAACCAGAGCCATTCGATCCTGCCATTTTTGAAAATACTGTTCAATATTTAACAACTGCAATAAACTTAAACCAGCTGTTAGTGACACTGGAATATTTGTGATAGATAATGCCGTCTGATAGTTTGACTACAGGCAGTAGTGACTGAAATATTAGCTGTCATGTCAGACGTCGGCTCATTTCATTAAATAACACTAAACAGAGTGTGGACGAGGAAGGTGCAGGTGGATGAAGTGAACCCTGCTCGTGGCTGGACGACAGGCTGGAGCTGCTCAAAGAAGTAAACTGTCCCTGGCTGAAAAAAAAAAAAAAAAAAAAAAAAAAAAAAAAAAAAAAAGTTTGTGAAAGTGGCCTGACGTCACACTCCCACAATGCTTACCGCCCCATGAATCCGCTGCAGCCTGAGGGGAGCCAGGCACACTCTCAGGCCCCGAATATAGAAAAATTATTGAAAAAATTCGGAAAAAAAGAATCAAACAACCAATCGAGAGGAGAAAAGAGCGTGGAGCGGCGGCGTGGGCTCTCCCACGGCGGGTTTCTGGTCCGGTCCGGAATGGAAGGTTACCGGGGCTCCATGTGAAATTGACTAATGCGGTGCTGGAAACTTTTTGGTGGGTAAACTGCTCGTTTTTTTCACTAAGACCTCATAATGTGGCTGCACGTCCTCATGTGTGCATGTGTGCCTTTTAAACAACTTTACGGGCTTTATGTGAGCTGCGGGCTCGCGCTGCCTGACACATCGACGTGCGCCACACTTGAATTGTTCTGAATGTGTTGTTACTATCGCGCAATCCGACTTTGCATAATTTTGCCTGTTTTTGCGGCAGCGTGGACGGATCTGGGCATTTAATTTTTAATTAGTCGATTGGCTCCTCTGTGTCGAGAAGCTGCTTTTGCTCGACAAACATGTTGCAGGAGCGGAGCTGTGAAGTTGTTAAACACGGCGCACTTTGTCCAGCGGCCCTCGCTGTTGACGTTTGATGTTCTTTGCAAGTTTTCGGCGATCTGGTGAGTTTGAAGCAATTTGGGGATATTTATCTGGTGTGGCATGCCGCTGCAGAGCGAGGCAGATAGAGGGAATGAGCCGTGGTGAGTGTTATTATGCGACAGGAGATAAAAGTTGCTGTAATGTGCAAGCTGTTTTCTGTGTGTGCATCACACTCTTCCGACATTCTTTAAATCAGGAGTTTTGTGTCTGATATTCAGGCGTCCCCTAAAACCTTGAAGCCATTGTTGCTGGCTGAATGTACATTTGGCCTCTCCACTGGGTTATCTGCATGGCTTATGTCATGTTTTTGGCTGATCGGAAGTTTTGTGTCTCTTGCTTGCATGTGTGTGTGTGTGTGAGAGAGAGAGAGAGAGAGAGAGAGAGAATGTGCCTTTCCTTGAAGCGGGTAAATAACAACCAAGACCCCACCAAAGGAGGGTGGGGGTCAGAATGTGGGGGTTCAGTTTATGCACTTGTTATTGATAGTTGCCTTGTCTGCAGGCTCCTTCTTTGTACACTTTTATTGTCAATCAGGAGTGTGGAAATCAGCCACAAGTACTGCTGGAGTAACAAAAAGTGACTATTCTGCTGCGGAAAAAAACAAAACAAACAAACAAACAAACAAAAAATACAGAAACTGCACCAACAGGGACTAATAATGAGTTTGTGATGAGTTCTTTGCCATGTGCTGTGTGTGCATGCTTTCTCTGTATATCTCTGGGGTGTTGCTGTTCTTGTCCCTGCAGAAATATTCTAGAATTTATTACTGATGTTTGTTTTCTTGTTCAACATGGATCTTGCACTCAAAATGCACTTGCTTCTATTTAGATGTTTCCATAACATCAGCTAGAGGCTAAGCTATCAAAAGCTAAGCTATAAGACATCATGTGGTCACGCAGGAGTTCCACATGTTCGTACATCTCCACAGCCAACAGGGGACAGCTTCTGAATGGATCCACTGGTCTGTAAAATGTCAAAAAACAGTGAAAAATACTCATCTCAGATTCTTGTTCAAAGTTGAGGTCTTCACATGGCTTGTTTTGTCCACCCAACAGACCAAAAACCAAACATTATTGATTTACTATCACACAAGTCACAGAAAAACAAAGTCCTGAAAGGCGAGTAGCAGGGATCAGGGACTGTTTGCAGTTTTGCTTGAAAAATGACTCAAACAGTTCATCAGTTTTCCAAATTGTTTCTGATTGATTTTCTGTTGATTGGCTAATCAATTTACTGATTGTTTGTGTCAGCTCAAGGTTCCACCTGCCCTGGCCAGATTGGTTTCTCAAAACCCTTCTGTAACGAGATGTCTAACATCAGTTTTACTCGTCATTCAGTAATTTTACGAGATAATTGTGTGAGAATCACATAATACATAGTTAGTAATTACATATCCACAATATAAAGAAGTTCTATGCAAAGACATATTGATTTACTGTAATTATCCTGATGATTTGTGCAGAAAAAAGAAGCAATCAGTTACTTCTTAGAGGTAAATTACGACCTCAAGGCAGCGTTTAATGTAAGGCTGCAGCACTTCAGTTCCACACTACCTCAAGAAGCTAAATGTCAAAGTTGCAGAGAAGTGTGCTGAAGTGAGTTTAGGTGGGTTTTTCCCTCCACCCCTGCAGCAGGTCTGAGACAAGCATGTTCCATCAAGGCCTCCAGCTACATAATAAGGAAATGGAAGTGAGTTTGTCACAAGACAATTCCTTTGTTGCTGCGGGTTGTCGTACAAGTTGAGACCCATGTGCTGATGTTTGCTACTCTCTCACTATAACAGCCCTGTTAGCGATGGACCCGCTTCACGGGCTCTAGCAGATTTAATATCCTCAAGAGATTTCTCAGACATGTGGAACATTAAGTGAGGTTGTTTGTATTGTGGTGCACCTGTTTTTAGATGCAGTGACAGACAGTACATAGCTTGTGTAATTGGCATTAAAAGAGATGAATTTATGAACGGTCACTAGCAAAATTCACGAAGTAAAAACAACATCAGACAAAATGTAGAAATTAAACAGGCATTAGACACATTTAAGTAAATGTTGATTGCTCACTGTAATGACCGTAGAATAATGACACCATCGGCGATTCGATTGGTTCCGATAAGCCTGCTGTCACCATGTGGTTCTGTTTGAATGAAGGCTCGACCTACAGGACAAAGGATAGAAAATCAGTGGACAGAAACTATGTTATCATTATTTCTGCTGTGCACTTTATTTAATTTTGTAAAGACATAAAATAACATGATACAAACTCACAAACTCACATACTAAAGACTTAAATGATGATACCACCTTACCTCTTCAGTGAACATGCTTCCTGTCTCTTTTTTCCAAAGTGGTGTTGATCATTTCTTCTCAGAAATTTGGAATCAAATGTGGTGTGTCCTGTGCTGCATTTAGTTGTTCTGAGGGAAATGGGAAAGTGAACTGGTTGTCTTTGCGACAGCGGCACAGACAATAATACCACTTGGAAACAGTCGGGGACAGCTGAAAAGTTGTCTGTTTCCACTTTAAACAATTACTTAATGAACAGCTGACCAAAAGAAGCTTTAAGCAAGTCCAGGAATTAGATTTTATAAAATTCTTTATCTGCTATTCTTTTATGTAGAGGATTAAAGTAGGTAAAATAAGTCTGTAGAGGTCGTCCCTCTTACCTCTAAATATTTTTTCACAGTCATAAACTCCTGATGATTGGTGTTGTTCTGGTGCTCAGGCACTCTGAGCTGCTCTCCTCTCTAAAATCCTTTCTGCTGGGTCCATTGAGCCAGCTTCTTCTCATTAACTTCCATGCATTGCCTTGCATTACTTCCATGCCCCTGTGGTCGGAGGCAGCACGTTTCATGTTTGCCTTTGTGATTGAGTGAATGTGTTTGCCTGTGAGAGCTTGCACACATGCCTGTTTGTGAGATGGTAGATGTGTGCGTGCATGTGTGTGTGTGTGTGTGTGTGTGTGTGTGTGTGTGTGTGTGTGTCTGAACTCATGACGTGAGCCTGTGTGTGTTTGCGAGAGAGAGCGAGGGAGCTGTTTTTGAGCCTGAAGGGAGGTCTTCTCCCCTGAAAATCCCCCACAATTCTTTGCACCTCTGCGGGCAGCAGCAGCGGTGGTAGTGGCAGCAGAGACGGTGGTGGCGGCAGCAACAGCAGGCTGATTTCCATGAGAAAAGAGCATCAGTTGGGTTAATGGGAGGGACAGCCCTCTGAGGGGACAAATGGTAGTTAATAACCAGGGAAGAATCGGAAAAGCTCTGATCCCTTTCTTTGTACTCCTTCACCTTCTAGAGGCAGGGATGGGATGTGGTGTGTGGGGGTGCAGAGGAGATGGGTGAGGGAACACGAGATACTGCGTTCGTGCTAGAATGGATGTTTTTCACTGAAGGGCTGCAATAAGATTGTACTATTTGTTATTTTCTCAGGACAGCAGGAGAAAAAAAAGCTCAGCGCCTGAGAACTGGAATGCAGTGTGAGACATCGCAGAAGAAGTGTGTGTGTGTGTGTGTGTGTGTGTGTGTGTGTGTGTGTGTGTGTGTGTGTGCAACCGTAAGGGATGAAGTTTGTGTACTTGCACTTTTTGCATACTCACATGTACGTGTGTTTACATGCATGTGTGTTCAGTGTCGCTGATGAGCAGTCAGATGTTTGTTTATTTGTGATAGCTGAGGTTTCAGGCAGAAGCGGTCGGTCATCCGGGTCACTTTGAGAGAGGGGCGGCTGGAAAGGAGGAGAGAGATGCTCAGTGGACTGTGTGTTGGTTATTCAAAGAATGGAAGAGTGAAAGAGAAAAAAGTCAGGATTACAGAGGTAGACAGGAAGAAAGAGAAGATGAGAAATAGGGAGAAAGGAAAAACCCAGCTCAGGTTCAAATATCCATCCCTGCGTTTCTCCAGCTCTGCTGAGTGCTGATGATGTTTCCGAATGTCACACGCAATTAAAAATAGTATTACCTAAGAAGTGTTTTGTCTTTCTCTAAATGTGTCTGTGTCCTGAGAACTGTCCAGCACTGAAAGCTGCAGTTAGTACTTTGTCAAATTACATTGCCAGTTTCAGTGAGGCTCTTGTGCAGCTGCTTGTTTCACATTTGAGAAAAAATGTTAATATTCCCCAAAGAAGAAGTGACAAAAAAAGTACTGTTTTTGTATCAGTACTGAAACTCAGGAATACCAAAAAGTGTACCCAGGCCTTCAACAACAAGTCCTATTCCCTCAAAACTGGGATGCTGGGTACAACCTGTATATATTAGAATGTGGCAATTTGCGAGTGTAACACTTTACTGTTTTTTTTTTTTTTTTTTTTTGCATTGCACCATTATCCCAATATTGCCGGCAGATTTGCTGTGTTTGTTATATTGCTCTGATAATAGCAGTAGCTTATGTTGGCTAATGTCAGTGAAGGCTGAAAACTTGTTGATTTTACAGTCAGTTTGGCAGTTTTGACAAATTTCTCTCTGTCAGTTAATGATCCTTCTCTACTTGTGTTACTAATACAAAAGTTAGCACATTGGGGTTTTCTTTAGTGTCTGAAATTATATTGAGAAAGATGGAAATGAATTAAAGGTAACAGTTTTTGTTTCCTTCTTTTACATTAAAGTTGATCTACTCTGCTCATTCATACGATGTACTTGTGAATATCGTGGCTCTTTCACATTCAATTAACATGGTTTTTATTTGGGATAAAGTCGACAAAAACATGTACTAACATTACTCTTTACTTTCTTTGTAGTAAACACAGCACTATATACATTAACTACATTGAGTTGGCAGAGAGAAGAATGATGCTTTGCTGTGTAATAGACTGATTGAAAACAGACATACAAATGTGCAGCACACACACACACACACACACACACACACACACACACACACACACACACACACACACACACAGATATTTACAAGGCTAAGTAAAAAAAGAACTCTAATTTTTTTGTTATGCATAGGCACAAAGTTAATAATATAGGCACACATGCTCTCATTTACTCACTCTCGCAGAGGCTTTTTGGACCAGCGTGCATTCTGATGGGCCCTGCAGTATGCTGGTCAGAAATAGTAAGAGGATGCTAGATGCTTGAACCACATACTGCCACTTTTCCTTGTGGATCTTTTTCTAGGAAGAGCGGGGCAGCTGTGGCTTTTCAGAACCTAGATCCATCCATCAACCAGCGCCCATGGTTTACACCACACAACACATACACTCTTTCCTCTCCCTCTTTTCCCTCCCTCCCCTCTTCCCTCCTTTCTCCATTTCCTTGTATCTTAATTTTTTCTATTCTTCTCTCTGTTTTCACCCCCCTTTTTCTCACTCTCACACTCTGTCCATCCGTCCCTCTCTGTTTTGCCCCTCATCCTTCTCTCCCAGACTGAGTTTACAGCCCCCGGGCCACTTCCGCCAGGCTGTCTGCAACAGATTTATTAATAGGCTTTTCTCTCTCTGCAGTAAACACACCGTTGGTTTAGGGGGTCGCCTCTCTGACACTGATAGACTTGTACTTAACCTTAGGTGCTGACTGCCTTCGGAAGAGAGGAAAGTGTGTAGGTTTCATAGATAGATGAAGTCATAGATGGACTGCTGGAAATAAACAAAAATAGGAAACAGAAATGACTTACAGTGAAAGAGCCAACAAGGTTTGCAAAGGTTTTTCTTTTTTAAGGATTTTTCAGAGTTTGATGAGGTGAGAAACAGGGTGTTATGTCACAAAGGTCATTTGGTGGATTTAATTGTGTGTGTTGCAAGCATGCAGTGTATATGACAGCCTGCTAATCCACTGCACTACACCTCAGCAATTGCAACAAAATTGTCTCACTGCTCGGTCCATTTATTCATTCTGTTTTGGAGCTCTCTGTCATTGCACACATCAACAGATGGAGTGGCCCGGTTGTCATGAAGTTGTGGAAGTTGAAAATCTTTGGTCCATGTTGGTTGTTCTGTCGTGGCTCATTTGCGGTCCCCTGTGATAACTGTGCAGATTTACCACTCTGATTTTTTGTTGTAATTTCTGATTTCAGACAGAGGGAAACAAAAGCAGGCTTCTCATTTCTAGAAGGCCAACGTTGACTTGTCTGCTGAAATGACAAACGTAACTAGCAGCTGTAACTAGCTAGCTAATTAAGCTAACGTAGCTGCAGGAGTTGGTTGAAAACAATGTTTCTGGTTGATTTATTAATATGGAACTAATTTAGCTAGTTTGTTTTAAAATGGGAACCCCTAAAAGCATCTTAAATAGTTACTTGATAGCTAGGCCTATATAATTAGTATTATGCTAAAAGACGGAGGCTAAAGCCATGTGTCCCAGGCAAAAGGCCTGCATCCTCACCAGCTGATGGAGTAGACATGAAAATAAAGAAACAACGTTGTTGTCTTATTGCAGTGTAGAGCTATTAAGTCCTCATATTACACGAATGATGAGGAATTTTCAGTGTTTAGCTCACATACTTGGACAAGCAGACAGGAGTTAGACTTTCACTGTTGATGTAACGAAAGAAAAGGCTCTCAGGATGAAGATAACCATGCTCTTGACTAACGTAATCTCACAAACTAACGTTTCTCAGGTAATGAGTTAAACTTCCCCAAACATGCTAACATTTATAGCTTACATTAGAACAAATAAATGCATTTAATCCTTCTTTACACTTTATTTTACACGCTGTGTAAACTGGACTGCATGACTGGATGGATTCTGGTATATTAACAGAATCCAGAGTGTGCCTTTCTTTTGATGGAAATTAACTTTTGGTGATTTGGTTTTTGTTTAGATTTTTTTTCACCTCATGGTGAATTCATTAAGCAGAATGTTGCTAGTAAAAATAGATTCAGGTAACGCATTTTGAGAAGCAAAGGTAGAGAGCAAATATGGGTGAATAAAACCTTCCTGTCGAGCTTTAGCAAGACACACAGGTCTCCCTCAACATACAGGCTTACCCTAGTTCATTCAGCAATGGGCCGCTCCTGTGTCAGCCACAATAATTCTTTATATTATAATGATTATGTTCATAGATGCTTTAGGAATAATCATATTGTGCTATTGAAGAAGGCAAATCACACTTCATATCAAAGCAAGTGATTTGTAGGCTACATACTCCATATGAAGATAACAACAGATGCAGGCAACAATAACAGGCAGGCAGCTAGCAGTGATATTTCAAAGTGATCTTATCGATACCTTTGTGTAGATAAAAAGATAAGTAAAATAATTTTTTGAAGAAATAGCTGAATCAAAGACACTCAGCATGCAAAGAAAAGTGCATTCCCTCTTAAAAAACGTGTTGCACGGTGTCTATTTCTAACTCCATGCACAGATATCATTCAGAAAGAGACTTTTGACTTGACTCACTTGACTAACGACTTGAGACTTGGAATCTAGCTCAGACATGAAGCTTGACTTGAACTTGCATAAAATGTTGTGTGAAGATCTCTGGTCCACACACAGTAATCTGTATTAAAACACAAAGTAACTTTTACTTTGAGTAGTTCATTGACAGGACTTTTACAATTTACTGGAGTTGGTTAGGCAAATGATAATTGTCCTTTTACTTGAGGAAAGATTTTTATTATTCTGCCTGCCACAAATCATGCTGAACAGAATGCTCAGGAAAAAGCCAGGGAAGTTGTATCCAAATTTTATTTAGTTTTAGTGCTGTGACTGGCAATTTCACGATCAATTAATCTGTTGATTGCTTTCTAAATTAATTGAGTAATTGTTTAGTCCAGAGCCCACAGGGATGTTCAGCTTCTTTGTTCCTTCCAAACTGATTCACTTTCTACAAAGTTGAACAGATCCTCTCTTTGGCAGAGCTGAAACCAGCTAAGTAATTGCCATTTTTGCATGAAAAATGACTTAAATGATTAATTACTTACCAAAACTGTTGATGATTTATTTCCTGTCAGTTGAGTAATTGGTTAATTGACTCGTTGTATTTTCTGAATATATTATGTCATTCATCTAATGTCATTTACAGCATTACTAATTCTGCATATGCTTTTCAAGCTTATAACCTTGTTTTAGGGTGATGTGATTCTCCTTTTTTCTCTTCTCCTATCATTGTTTTATGATTCAGTTATTGATCTGGGTGGTACGATGCTGCATACAGCTGCCCTTGCAGTGATAAATAAAGCTGAATTGAATCCTTTAATTTAGTTAGAAAATGTATTTACTCCCTTATGTGACATAAATGCTTGTTATTCATCATGAACCATAGCAGCATTGCTATTATGAGCGAGCATTTCGAAGCGTACTGAGAAGCAGTGAAACACGCTGCCGATGAGGAGTCGGTGTCCCGCAGAGACGACTGTGACTGATTCAAATAGCTTGTGGTCAGAGTGACTGTATGGTGACTAAGTCAGCAACTGATGACTGTTTCCTTCATGAATGAATTATAGAAAAAGAGCCAAACACAGACATAATCTTGAATTCATATTATTATTATTATGTGTTCACATAGTAAGCTGTGTCTGGAGCCAAGGTGGAAGTATTGTGGTGCGCTGGTATCACATGCTGAAGGAATGCGCCAGTTCTAGACCGTCTCATGTGCACATGCATAGAAAGGACTGATGCATGCCAAAGTGTTGTTGAGATTCAACACGTGACTCAGCACAGAGATATGAGAGTGTGTGTGTGTGTGTGTGTGTGTACAGTAATATTTGGAATATGGAGCTTGTCTGTCCAGCCCAGTCTAGAGATGCCGACTAGTGAGTCAGCGGATGTCATGAAACGATCCACACAGGGAGAGAGAGAGAGAGAGAGAGAGAGAGAGAGAGAGAGAGAGAGAGAGAGAGAGAGAGAGAGAGAGAG
>JBBMOE010000009.1:15295016-15336413 GCA_037975065.1 Chaetodon trifasciatus | reverse complement strand
GGGGGGGGGGGCATTCAGCAAACAAGAAAGCAAACAGAGGAACGTTAGCTGTGTGAAAGGGGTAAGGAAAGAAAAAAAGTGGAAAAGGCTGCGGGGTCTATTGAAACCTGTAGATTTCTGTAAACAAAAGCCCTTTTAACAATGCCTGTTGTTTTAAGTTGAGCTGACGTTGCCAAACTTAGAGATTGTTTGTTGCTGACCCCATCTGAATCAGAGAGAGCCAGTGGCAGCCCAGGGAAACAAAAGTGTCAGAGACCCAGTGGCTGCATGAGCTGGCTCAGACCACAGGCTGCATGTGTTTCAATCAGAACAACTAAATAATGACTGTGTGCCAGTCTGTGTGCGCGCGTGCGTGCGTGTGCGTGCGTGTGCGTGCATGCGTGCATGCAAGTGTATTGTGCATCGTCTTTCATAGATACACTGTTTTTATAGCTGCAAAAACTCACTGAATAGCAGACTACTACTAATACTAGACATCAGTATTCAGGACATTTTGTCAGCATTCCTACTGGCTTTAGAAAATAAGACAACTGCAGTGCAAATCCATAGACCCTGTCAGATAGTCACCTCCTTATAGAAATCTAAAGGCAATTTCATGTCTGAACAAGCACCCTGGTCAGCTTCACTTAAAAGTCACCAAAACAATCTTACTAGTTCTGGCTGAATATTTCCATATCACCTCCAGCCTGGCACAGGTCTGAACTGAACAGTGTCAGTCAATGTGTCAATGTGTTTAATAAACCACAAACATTGGCCACTAACACAGGGAATAAGCCCATTTCACATTGTTGATGTAAACATAAACAGCAGCATACTGGAGTGAGTGAGGGGTGTCTTGTCAGCTAGAAGAAAACATGCTCATGATGACACCAGAAAAGAGAAGAATTCTTTAAGGAATATCCAGATGTTACTGACTTCTAGTTAAAATGTCTTCAGACTCGATGAAACACTGCCAGTGGAGGGAATTCATTTCACTGGACAACACTGCAGTTTGGCCTGCTGAGAAGTTTCCATAACAATTATTTTGGAAAATGGAAGATAACTCTGGTAATATCAATATAATGGGACTTTGTGGCTTGGGGTCTGTTGAATCCAAATGAACCATCATGCACAGGAATTCTTGGGAAATTAAAATCTGGGAGATATTAAAGATGCTCTGATACTTTTATATGAGCAATGAATCAAATGACTATGTGAAGTGTGTAGTTCATGGGTCAGAGATTAGAGATTCATCACCTGACAGCAGTTCTGGATGGCTCATTGTAGCATTTTAGTACTTTTCAGCTAATTGAATTGGTTTGGAATTGGTTCTTACCAGGAGGAGACATACTGTAAAAGAAAGAATATTGGACTTACATCGGACTTACACACTTATAGTGTGTGTGTGTGTGTGTGTGTGTGTGTGTGTGTGTGTGTGTGTGTGTGTGTGTGTGTGTGTGTGAGTGAGTGTGTATAAAAACTATTATTTTATGCATTCATGCACATTCCTTCAAGAGGGAGTTGGTCAGCTGGTCCCAGGTCTGTTGGTGCTCTGTTACCCGACAGGAGCCACACCTCCACATTACTGCGTTCAAAGTATCATAATGGCTGATGCTACACCAGGGCTGTGCTTTCAGATAGCACTCACAGCTAGTATTTACTGATGGATTAGCAGTGTACAGTGCAGTGGGCTCAAGTTGTGAATGCTGGTCTGAAGCCAGTACATCAGAGACTCATGGTGACTCAGAGCTGACAGAGAGCAGTGTGTCTGGTGTGTTAATGCTCGTAAGTTATATTAATAATATATCAACACAATATATCATGCTTCAAAACTTCTCTTGCTTACTGTTGTAATATAAATCTTAAATATTGAAGCACTATGGTAACAGTGAAAGCAGAGTGTATTTAATTAGCCATGCTCATGCTGGTGTAGCCTAACAAAGGGAGAGAGAGAAGTACAGATCAAAGTATGCACATGAAAAAAAAGATAAACTACTTTTATTTCTCATGGACATGACTGATACAGTGTTTCAGCCACTGGTGGTCTTCTTCAGGACAATGTACAACAAAAGTGAATTTGGCAGTTAATGATGAAACATCACAACATTGTCTCATAATTAGCCTAAATGAGCCATCTGATCTGAGACATGTTCAGAATGATAACAGACTGATTTGGTCACATCTCTTATGGTCATCATGCGCTTGGAGAAGCCTGAATATGTTCACTCACACCTGATCTAATTTATTTGCCAAATCAGAATGGAGACAACAAGCAATGAATACAGTTTTTAAAAAATCTTTACCTATTGATGTACTTAATAGAGTGTTAATTTAGTGTTTTACTATTTCGTGATCACACTTGAGAGATAGCAACGGGGAATATTGTCCTAATGTATACTGCATGTGGCAGGTTATCTAATCAGGAGATTCATCACACATAAGTACTGGTGTAGGTTCACTTCATTACCTTTACCTGAGGCAGACCATCTGTGGTTGAAATAATTCCAGTAGTGGACCAAGGAGGAGAAGGAAGGAGCACAGAGAAACAGGAGTTACTTTCCACCCTTTGGATCCTGTCGTGTATTCATAGACACAGCTCCATGACCAAAAAAGAAAGAAAATCTTGACCTCACTCATTTCTAAACCCTGCGTACAACCTTGATCACAATGTAATACAGTAATATCATGATAACACAGCGTCACATTGTCAAGATGACACAACTATCTACAGTATTCTGGTGTGGACTCAATGTTACATATTTCATACAGTAAATGTTACAGGCTTACGTTCTGTTCTGTACTGCAAGTGAGGAGGACAGTGGTTGTAAAAGTACGTGTTTGTTGTGTCTGCAAAGGCTCTGCTCTTTTAACATGTTGAAGAGAGAGAGTGAGAGAGAGAGCGGGGGGTGGGGGTGGGGGGGCAATTGGCGTGACGCCCACTGGCACTGTGCCCACATCTCCGGCTGCTGTGGAGCTCCGTGTCACAGCCAGGACTCCCTGCCAGAAGGGCTTTCCCCAGAATCACCTCTACACACACACACACACACACACACACACACACACACACACACAGACTCTTCCACACAAAAAACCACATGCCGTACACTCAGTCATGCTGTCCATGTGTTTAGTGTCAATATTTTGATAGAGTTCTGCCAAGCAAACAGTATATGCTGTGCTAATGATCTGACTCGGCCATTTTTTTACTGCTTACCAATAACGAGAATGAAGTGTGCTGTAACTGGTGTTAATATAAACATCATGAAAATGCAGAAGGCCTACAGGTTTTCTGAAATACAATTACATAACTGTTGCACTTAAGTACAATTTTGAGGTACTTGGAATTTACTTGAGTATTTCTACTTTATGCTACCTTATACTATACTTTTACTACCACACAACATTTCAGTGAGCAACATTGCACTTTTTAGTTCATAAAAGATGATGATGCATTATCATTGATTGAACAACCTAGTGATACAGACGATCCACCTTAACACCTTAACCTCAACTTTATTCTTATTTATTTATTCATTTTGTCAGCTGTGGTTGATTTAAACATGCTATAGATAAGATCAAACTTCATTGGTGTAAACTATGGTTAAGTTACATCAAAGTCAAATGACTTTGATGTAACTTAACCATATAACTAGGACTTATACTTTATTGACATTATTTTTACATTGTGGTATTTCTTCTTCAACTTAAGAAAATAACCTCAGTGCTACTCATGAGAGAGAGAGAGAGAGACGCCCTGTTGGTGTTTGTTTGTGCAGCCACTTAATTTTCTAATTAGCCTCCACTAAACCCCAACCATCATTAAACGAAGGATGTGTGTTACCCAGATGTCTCTCTCCATCTGATGGTACCAGCCTGGGCTTGAAGAGCTGACGGAGAGAAAGTGAGAAATAGTGAGACAGATGCATCTGTGCTAACGTGACATTGCACTTTGATGTAGCTTATGTTTATGGGAGATGTCTTACAGTGTGTACCAGCTTTTACACGCACATACACACACACACACACACACACACACATATACACACTGTAAGACTTGAAGAATTGTTATTTTGATAGGTGCCTCCCAAATGTCTGTGGACCACAGAAGGAGACGAAGGAAGGGAGGTGGAAGAAAAGAGAAGAGGAGGCTCCTAATGAGCAGGCTGATTTCTGGGTGTTTGAATTGGCATGCAGGACAGAAAGAAGAGGAGGAGTGAGGGATGGAGGGTGAAGAGATGAAGGAGCAGCAGATGCACTAGTAGAGAGGAGGAGGAGGATGAGAGGAAGAAGTAGGGTTGGTGCATGTACTGTCAGACGGTTGTCCCTCATTACTTATTTTATATATTTTGGCCAAATTGCCAACAGCAGGAATGAATGTTACTGTCTTTCCTCTTTGAAAAATGTGTCCTCTCTTAAAGTCAAACAGAAATTTTCACTTTTTGTGGAAAATTTCAATGATGTTGAAATTCTAGTGCATATTTTTCCATTTTTCAAACAAGGCTAAAACTGCTCATATTTGATGGAAGAGTGTCTAAGCATAAAGCATCTGGGTGGGCATTTCTCTTAGGAGGGGTTGACTGACCTTTGAGAGTTGAATGCATTACTTGCTGGCAGCCTCTGCTGCCCTCTCTAACTCCATTCAATCTCTCATTGAGCATTTCTTTCATCTGTCTGTCTGAAAAAATGTATTCATAAGGTTTACGTTGCATATATCACTTGTTATTACAAGTTGAAATCTTTGTGATTTTAACAAAGTTAATTAATTTGTTAGCATATAAAAAAACTACAGCTGTCATGAATTTTCAGTTAGTTCTCAGTATACGTAGATGGAAAAATTGTTTACATGTAGCCTCTAAAATAACTTAATAACAACAACTCACGAGAGCTTTCCTACTAAAGACTCCTTCTTAACTAACATATAGACATGAAGACACCTCTTGTCCTGCTCCTGAGCTTGTTAAACAAGCAATCTAACAAACATTCAGGAAAAGTGCACAGCTAGCAACAGGCAAGATATCTAATTACCTGCTCAGCTGCAGCACAGTAAACAGCGTGTAAAGGGCTCATCCTCATGTTCCCATGTTCCCAGGTATGTGCCCCATGATATAAACTAACATTGTAAGAGACTGGTAAGGGCTGTATTTATAGTTATAGTAAGGGAGGTGGATGTTTCAGCTGTGTGAATGGTAAAAACACATTCACAGAGATCCGTCGGACACATCAGTGTCTGTCCATGACACGTAGGCCATAGCACAAGTGTGTTTACTTTGTCTATCATTCCCTATGTTGTAACATTGCCACTCTGGCTGCCTGCCAGCTGCTGTCAATCAAACACAGACATGCAACAGAATATAGGAATATTTCTGATCTTTCTCCAGAGATCTTCCATTTAATAATAAGAAAGTATTTATTATACATTTAAAAAACACATTGACATTATTTTTGTATTTTTAGTTAGGTTAGCTTGCTAACATTATGAGTAATCCCCACTAGATGTACTTTTCATCCATGTTAGTTAAATACCTGCTGAGTCATTATCAGATCCTGCACACTCACAGTTTTCATGACACTGGGGTCTTAATGGGGCGGCTGTAGCTTGGACCCCTGGCCCCTCTGGTCTACATGTCGAAGCCTGCTTGGATAAGATACTGCACCCCGATGCTGCACCATTGGTGTGTGAGCATGTGTGAGTGTGAGTGTGAATTGTTATTGCTAGTACCCCAGTGGCAAGGTGTAAGAATGTGTGTGTAAATGGGCGAATGCTGACTTGTCTAGTAAAGTGCTTTGAGCAGTCGGTAACACTATAAGCACTTTATAAATACAGTCCATTTACGAGTATTGAAATGAGGGTCTCTAGCTAGCCTTAGCTGTCTTTCTTTTATGGCATGTGGTGATAGCCAGTAACTCGACGGCTAGTTCTGTAACCTCAGCACTCCGTACATTACTCTGTGATTCAAATCACAACACAAAATAATGTACAAAGCCATGGACTGATGTGGGTGCTCTTATGATTAACAGCAGGAATAGTGTTGACTGCCTGTGTGTCCATTGGCACTGAAGTGATATTACAACCCAAACTCAAAAAGTTGGGTTGCTGTGAAAAGCAAAAATAAAGCAGAACATGATAACTTGCTAATCCTTTTTGACATATACTCAATTGAAATATTTGACTGTATATCATCAGCTTAATTGATTTTTGTAAATATATGCTCAAAATGAAAATTTCACAGGTAAACAGGTTGATTGGTAACAGGTGATAGTATCATGATTGGGTATGAAAGGAGCATCCTGGAAAGACTCAGTGTTCACAAGTGAGGATGGAGAGAGGTTCACCATTTTGTGAATGCATGATTGGATAAAGGAGATTAATACATGAGTTCAGGAACGCTTCATCATACTGTTGTGGGTAAACACTATTTGTTTGCAAATGACTATATTCCATTTTTGCTTATGTTTTACTCAGCGTCACAGTTAATTTGGAAAAGGGATCGTTTGAAATATTTTTAGTGCCCACTTGATAGATTTTGCATCAGTTCATCAGTCCTGACAGTATCAGTCAGAGCCGAACATTCATGCACTCTGGAAACTGGTAACGAATCACTGAAAATTTCTTTTTGGGTTATTACAGTTTTGTTAATATATGTACACAAGTCAAAGACAGACATCGATGATATGATTCTAATATGTACTGATTTGAATTTAAATTTTGGACATTCCACATATGATTATAAATGTTTGATTGGATTTGGGTTGAGAGTTGTGGGCCTGTGCATTCATGTGGGAAGAATAGGCAAGGGCTTGTTCATGCATGTGTGTGTGTGTGTGTGTGTGTGTGTGTGTGTGTGTGTGTGTGTGCGTGCGTGTGTGTGTGTGTGTGTGTGTGTGTCTGTGTGTGCGTGCATGCGTGCGTGCGTGCGTGCACGCGCACGTATCTCAGAGTGTGTGGCCTGCGGTCTCACTAACAGACACATTCCCAGTGTCAAATAGGCAGCATGGACTCAGTGTCACCCCCAACAACCTGGCTGACCCCTACATCCTCCTCACCAGCTCAGCACACACAGACACATGCACACACACACCAGACAGATACATTAGTGGAAGTTTAACGAGTAATACTAATTAATGTGCCTCTTATATACCTAATATCATCCAATATATCTGCAGGGTTACTTATTCTGCTACCTTCATACTGTGCTTTTGTATCGTCTGTTGTAAATGTTTTTGTATATTACGCGACAAGTGTTTGTATGTTGAGACATTTATGGTGTAGCCTTTTGCTAGGAATCTGTTCCCCTGTTCCTCCATAGAAACCTGTCCATCTGTTGTGCCATAGATGATGTGGTACTTATTGGCTGTGACTGTACAATTTCAGGAGATTGTCTTGTTTTACAGATATGAAGTGTTCATTTCAATTCAATTTTATTTATATAGCACCAAGTCACAACAAAATTGCCTTGGTACATTGTATTTAACTCACTAGTTTCATCTGGCTTCACTGATGAATATAACTGGATATCATCTGCATCATAATGAAAGTGTGTTTCCTGATAATATTTCCTAAAGTAAGCATATAAAGGAAGCATATATCATATTGGTAAAGAGTATCGGCCCAAGCACAGAACCTTGTGGAACTCCATTACTTACTTTGGTGTGCTTGGAGGAATGATCAATAAAGTTACAGATTGGAATTGATCTGATAACAAGAAGCCCTGATGCAATTAGAAGGTCATTGTGACTGCTATGATGCACTCTAAATCCTCAAATAAGCTATTGTTATGTAGAAAGAAGAAGTTTGCATTTCACCCTGAAGCATATTCTGGAACTTTGTTTCCTTCATTGTTTGTGCTTTAGCTGTTATATAAATTGTATGATATTGTAGCCTGAGTTGTGGGGTTTATGCAGTGCACTTCTCACTCAAGATACCACCGGGTGTGTATCTGTTATGTCTTGTATGCATATTTGCTCTGTCCTCCAGACTCTCCAATCCCTACCAGTTGCGTTTCAGAAGTGGAGTTTGCCTGCCAAGCTTTGTTGATTTGTTCAGATCATGTTCATTTGGTCATTTTCCCTTGATTGTTGTGCTTCTACCATGGGTAAGTAGGCTTTGTAGTGAAATGCATTTTTTTGTCTATTTGATGTACGATTGGAGGTCTGCATAAGGTGTTTTATTTTGAAACTTTACCAGAATCTCACAGTTCCCATGTCTGACTTCCTCTGTGGCTCGATCTGCCCTGTGTAGATTGATGTGACGTCCTTCAAAAGCAGACCCAACGTAGACATGCTTCTGAAACGGAGACGCTCCGTGTCTGGTGGAATTGCACTCATTGACTAGAATGGCAGCAGTAAGCTCCATTATATGCATTGCGGACAGAACATTGATGTTACACACCCAGTGGAAATTAGGGGTCAAAGATCACTTGCCTTTATGGAGTATTGTGGAGTCATTTTCATTGGACTTTCTGTTGATTCAATTTTGTAGGGGAGGCTGTTTTTGTTATTTTGTACGCTCAGCTGCTCATGTCAACTACCTAGTTATTGTTAGTTAGGCAAATTATGTATTTTGTCACGAACATACAGGTACCCAGCCCATACTGACTTCTCAGACACCAAAAATACCATTGCAGTTGTAAAAGCATTTGTCAGAAGAGAATTTAACTTCTTACCCATAACATTAGAATGCAAACAAAAAACTTTGCCTCTCCCAGGCTCTACAAATACATCTTACCACCAAGAAGGTTCCCTCCTAAAACAGGACTCTAACGATGTGGCTCTAGGAATTGCAGTGGTCAGCCGGTCTGCCACTTTTGTTCAGACTGAAACAGCTCAACAACTGTTGAATCCATGACATTTTGTACAGACATTCTTAGTCCCCAGAGGATTAATCCTACAGGCTCATTTTTGCTGTGTGTTTAGTGCCAATAAGCAATTCTAAGCATGCTAACAATCCAAACTAAGAAGATACATCTGGTAAAAATAATCTGCTAAACATCAGCATGTTATAATTGTCACTGTGAGTGTGTTAGCATACTGATGTTAGCATTTAGCTCAAAACACTGCTGTGCCTAAGTACAGCCTCGCAGAGCTGCCAGCATGGCCACAGACTCTTAGTGTTGTTTCTAATCATTCAAGCAGATGAACTCATCAGAAAGGAAGGACATGTTACAAAAAAGAGAATTCTTTTATGTCATGTTATAATAAACAGTAAAGCATCAATGGATGCTCTTGCCAGTCTCATCTAAATCACATAACAAACAAACCTTTTCACTTCAGGCAGACCATTAAACTGGCCTGTTTCTATGGCTAATGGTAATGTACCCAAACTTATCTGTGACTTCAGGTTAACTTCTCTTTCACTCCAGGCTCTTCACTCTACTTGTTTTTCATGAGACAGTATGGTTTGTTCCAAACATTAACAGACCATCTTTGCTTATACATCAGGAACAATTTGCTCTAAGAGTCATGAATATTATACTGTAACATATTTTGGATTTTCTGGATATTTCTGGACATCTCACAGTTATGTCTGATGTTTTGGGATTCCCATCTCATGTGGCCAAAATTTATACTAATTTTAAAATTTGCGTTTTTTATTTAGAATCTATTATTTATAATCTATTTTAATTTTCAGTGTTCACAGAAAATGGGTAGAGCACTTTGTTCATGAGTCACGGGGTTGGCGGTTCAATCCACTGTTACCCCTGTCCGCAGGTCGAAAGACACTTCAACCCAAAGTTGCTCCCGATGGGCAGGCCAGCGCCTTGGATGGCGTCTCCACCATCATCGGTGTGTGAATGGGTGAATGACAGACAAATTGTAAAGGACTTTGTCTGTTAGGGTGCAGTCCATTCACCACTGTTTCTGCTTCTGGAATGTCAGAAGTCCACCATTTCTTTTGCATTGCTATTTAGATCAGCAAAGCTTTTGTTAGCTGGTTAGCTATATGTTGAATCACTATTGTGTGCAATTGTCAATAAAATGTTCCTTCAACTGGACATGAACATGTAAGATACCTCTAAATGAGTGCAACATCAATTACAGTTAAGACAAATGTGTGTATTTTTTCACTGGCTTCTAACAGCAGGGTGAAGTGAGGAGAAACAGGCAGTGCAGAAGTGAAGGTGTTCCTTGATGACAGTTAGATGAGCCCCCCCCCCCCCCAACCACACACACACAACCACACCACAGCCTGGGCCAGGAGACCAGGGCAGCAGGGCTGGTTTTATGGCCACATCCCAGCCCAATGCGGCCAGGACTAACTGTCGGGATGGATGAGGGTTTGGCATGGCAGAGCTGAGCTCTGTTTGGGGGGAGGGACTCTTCCTCTTGCCACCAACCGCTCCTCTTCACCCTGGTTCAAAAAGCACAAGCAGGAGAGGAACTGAAACCTGGGGGAGGAGAGAAGGAGGGAGGAAGGATGGAGTGAGACAGAAAGAGAGGGAACACTGGTGAAATAGATGAGGGGCTTGTGCTGTGTTGTCACTCTTGGACATGACTGAGCTGCTACAGACCTCGCACTTTGCCCTCATGTCTTCTGCCTTTCAAGGTCGATTGATAATTCCCTGCCAAGTCATTTTAAAATGTTAGATCATAACATTACAATGATAGAGCATTAATTTATTCAGTCATTCATACGCTATCATAGATCACCATTTTTGTACTGCTTTCTGATGTTTTGTAGACCACATGACGTTGATTAATCCCTACAATGGACACTTAATCCATTTAATAATTTACACATTGATTTTCCTTGTCATTATTTATCTTTATATTTATTTATGCTGTGTTTGCCTGAGTAGTTGTGTTATCCTCATCTATAGCTTCTGTCTGTTGCCATAGTGATTCAACATTCTCAGAAAAGAAATAAATGCAATCTAGTCCCAATTTGATTTAATATAGCAAAAAAAGAAATTTGCTGGAAATGTTTTCTGACATCACTGAAGTGAACTGATAGCAGCTATGCTGCCGTCATCCTCCCTGGCTCCCAGTCCTCATCAATGTGGTTAGTAAAGCATGACCTGCCACCCCCGCCCTCCTCTCTCTCTCAGTCATGGACGGGTGCAAAGACCCTGATTCCACCACTTCAAATGACTCTCATTTTCCCTCCCTTTTCTGTCACCCTTTAAGCCTCTGGTCTACCTCGCTTCTGCCCAACGCTAACCTCCCTGCTTACTTACACATGTTTATGTATCACATGCTTGTAATGGTGTTTTTAGTAACTTTTCTAAAACCATGAATATGCTCTTTTTCAGATTGTGACATATTTGTATTTCAAAAGGTGAAAAAAAAAATATTGTTCTCTAATTATTATTATAGAATTCTGTTGTGTTTCATAATGACATTATTATTATTATTGTTATTGTTATTATCTATTTATTTACTTTCTCTTTTTCAAGAGTGCTCTGGCCAAGATAGGGTGTAATACCAATGACTTACAGAAGAGCAACAGTGAGGAGACAGATTATATATATATTCAAGTTTTTGTCCTAAACACACCCAAAGAGTTGTCTAAAACTATAAAAATAATAAAACACCACCTCTGGTTAAAAATCAGAATCACCAGCCTTGGAAACACCACTCTTTTTGCTTGACAACGACATGTGTAATGTGTGATAACACACATCTAACAAATGAATGTCACATCTTGAAACGGTGTTGGTGAACATACTTTTTGTACAATTAAGAAGCATTTTCTCAGGCAATAATGAAACACCTTGTGCAACTTGTGTCGTTCACAAAAATTTTCTCTGTTTTAGTTCAAACAACTGCATGCAATATGTTCTCCAGAGCACTCCAGAACACCCCCCCCCCCACCACCACCACCACACACACACACACGAGTGCGGCTGTTGTCACCTAAGCTCCGGATGGTGAACTCACTTTCTATATTTAGTTTGCTTGTGTAGTTTAGTCAAGCAGCTTCTGGAGCCGCAGCGTCTTGCTACACGATCACAGTTTTCCAGAGGCTACCACCCTGCTCTGCTCTGCTCTGCTCTGCTCTGCTCTGGTCTGGTCTGGTCTGGCATCAGCACCACAAAGAATCGGACATACCCGTAAAGCTTTCTCACATGTTACTCAGTATGGCTGCGGCAGGCAATGAAGGGGTTAATACTAGTCACTCAGCATGAGGGAGCTATGGCGGGCAGGCAGGCAGTGCAGAGGCTGACCTCTGACCCCTCAGGAAAGGAATGTGGAAGCTCTTTCATCCAGGACAGAAACTAAATACACCCAGGCGGTTGGAAAGTGGCAGTTCAATTCTGCTTTCAGCGTTTATAGGGGAAGTAAGCAGAGGTTCAATTTGAATGTGCTGTGGAGTGTTTGTCAAAGCGGCATCTGCCATTTTGGAATGGAGTTCCATTCTGCAGCAGTGTGTTTGTTACTTTGTGATCACTGCAGTGATGGTGATGTGTGATTAGTGGTTGGAAATGGCTGCAGTTGTGCTGTTTGTGCTGGCGGAAAATGCTGGGTATGAAACAGTGTGCTCTGACCTAACCTATAACTTAGAGTGTTTGTAGTAATGTGACAAGATGGTCATTACCTATTACTGACATTTAGGGCTGCAACTAGTTATTATTTTTGTTAGCACTTAATCTGTCATTTTTGTTTCTTGATAAATTGATAAATTATTTAGCCAATGAAATATCAGAAAGTAGCAGAAAACATCCATCATACGTTCCCAGAGTCCTTGGTGATGTCTTAAAAATTGTTTGTATTGACTCCAGAACTGTCAAAACCCCAAAGATAGTTAATTTATTATATTAGGCAAAGGCAAGATAAAATAAGGTAATGCTTTATTGCTCTCACAGTGGGGAAACTCAGTGTTACAGCAGCAAAGGGGATAGCAAAAGTACGAAGCATCAGTAAAAACAAGAAATGATAAATAAACAACATAATTAGTAAAACAGTAGTAAAACAATTTTAAAATGATTGAATTCAGTTTCACATAGGATACACTGATTGCACAAGTGAATTTGGCAGTTTCTGTGTGTGTGGTCTACTGGGAGCAGTGTCAAATGTAAAGTCTGACAGCAGCAGAAAGGACGACCTGTCGAATCTCCTTCACACAGCGTGGGTGAAGGAGCTGCCCAGTGCTGTCTCAGTGCCCTGCATCTGGTGGGACATGTCCTCCATCGTATGATATAGCTTAGCCATCATTCTCCTTTCTCCCGTATTCCTCTCCCTGTATCCTCACGTACTGTGGTGGTCAACTGGTGAGGTAGTCCATGATCCATGTTGTCCGGTGGTGTGCACTCCAACTGGTCCCACAACAGCGTGGACTGTATTGAAGGTGCTGGAGAAATCAAATCAAAACACCACTGCCACTGACCTGTGGCTGTTGAGGTCCTTGGTGTGCAGAGTCTTTGGCACTGGTACCACGTAAGATGTTTTTAAGCTTGGAGTTGGGTTCCTTGTTGCCAAAGATGTTTTTAAAGCCCCCCGGACTGCACAGGTGTTGTTTTGCTCCAACTCTTCCTCATCCTGTAGCTGGTTTTTCCCTCCCTGATCCTCCTCCTCAGCTCCCTCTGGACAGTTTTCAGCTCCTCTTTATTTCCTGACTTAAGGACCCTCTTTTTACCTTGATGGGGCCTTTATGTTAAGAGTAATCCAAGATTCGCTGTTGGAAAAACACTGGAAAGAGGGAATTCCTCATGTTTCACAAGCTGGAACCAGCAAATTCTGGTATTTTCCCTTGGAAAATGTTTTCAATTATTAGTCAGTGATTTCAGTTATTGTTGATTGGAATATAATTAGTTGGCTCATGAATCAGTGTTAGATGATATTTAACGTGATTTCATGCACTTAATATGAAAATATTCCATCTGTGTTCCATTTTTTTATTTTCATTTTATAACCCACTATAGAACTATAGAATTAGAATAGAATAAAGTTCAAAAACAGTGGCTTTATGATGTTGAAATGGGAAACAGCATCAACACAGTGCTACATTACATGATGCTGGAGTTAAAAAGTCTGACAGCTGTAGGAATGAAGGACCTGGTGGCATTCTTTCTTATAGACTGGATGCAGCAGTCTGCTACTGAAGGAGCTGCCTAAGCCCCCAACCGTCTCATGCAGGGGGTGGGATGGGTTGTCCATGATCGATGTCAACATAGCTAACATCCTCCTCTCACCCACCTCCTAGATGGTGTCCAGAGGGCAGTCCAGGACAGAGCCAGCTGTCCTGACCAGTTTGTTTAGTCTTTTTCTGTCCCTTTCAGAGCTTCCACAGCCCCAGCAGACCACTGCATACAAAATTGCAGATACCATCATAGAGTCATAAAATGTTTTTAACAGTGTCCTACAAACTCCAAAGGACCTCAGTCTTCTCAGCAGATGGAGACGACTTTGGCCCCTCCTGCACAGGACATCTATGTTGTTTGTCCAGTCCAGTTTGTGGTTAAGGTGAACACCCAGGTATTTGTTCTCACCCACAAGCTCGATGTCCAAACACTGGATGTTCACCGGTATAATCCATGGCACATTCCACCGCCTCCTTTGTCTTCTGGCATTTACCTGTAGGTGGTTCAATCCAGACCAGTTGACAACCATATGGTGTAAATAAATATTGGACTTAGGTAATTTTGCATGATTAAAAATATATGTTGTATAAATATACTTTGATTGTGACAAACAATCAAATTGATGTAACAAACAAGGAAAATGAAGACTTGGAGCATGCAGCAACTGAAAATCAATACGAAGATGCCAGAGAGAGGACTAGTGGGCAGACAACACTTCAGTCGCCAAAGCTTTGTTGTTGTTGTTGTTTCTTTGTTGTGAATGCCTAGCAAGGATTGCGACAACAGATTACATTATATAACATGAAGAAGGTCATACTGTTCCTCCCAGTATTAAGGAAAGTCTGTTTATAACTAGGATTGTAGCGGCTGCATTGCATATTCTATGTTGTGGGATTACAAATTGGTAGGCAGACATGCTTAATGGTTACAGTAGCTTTTAGGGTTTTGAGGTAAAGGAGACTCTCCTTTGACTTTGTCTTGCCAGTGTGACTCTCATGGAAAAAATAGTGGAGATCACTGATCTAACTGGTGGGAGTATTTTAGATAGACCTAACAATGTGGTACTTTGTAAACTCTGCAAATTTGAAATGGCTTATCACAGCAGTACGACTGTTATGTACCAACGATTGAAGCAAAAGCATCCTGGAGCTCTTTGTCAAGATTGCAGCAACATCAACAAGCAACAAGCATCGTCCTGTTTACTTTTTGCTCCCACGAAGGCATGATATATTTGGATTATTAACACAGGGAACATGTTTCTGTTGGTAGTGGTCACTTAAATTTGACTTTCTAAATGTTTCTACATTGCCCACATTTTAAAAGTAATTTCTGCACTGCTGCTGTTATGGTAACGTAACGTAATACCATGCATCATCTGAGGCAGAACTATAGTTGCTTTTTAATCAAGCATTCACACAGACATCTCGCTGCATCATGAACAGGATTGTTCAAATACGTACCCATGTACTACATGTGTTACTGGAAAATATGACTGGAAGGCACACCAGAGAACTCCGACCATATAGATCTTCTGGATTTACATAATGTAAACAATAAACATGGCAACACTCAAGGATGTAATTATTTTGTTAATTCTGAGAGCAGCGCAGAGAAAGTGACAGCAGGTTACTTTCAAAACGTAATCTATTACATATACTTTAATTTAAAGTAATCTTACTTTACAATATTACCGTCTGTGCAGAGTAATGCATTACTGATTACACCACTTTTCATTACTTTCATTAAAATAACTGCAGAAGTACAGCGAGCATTATGTTTGACTTTATATTACAGTTATGTTATAGTTTGTAATAATGATGCCATCTACTATAGCCTTGGCATAACTTGGTCTCTATGGCAATGTTAGATTGATTGGTTTTGACAGGAATTATGCTGACAACCTTGATCTGACTCGTTTTTCTTACTTGCACATCACACGCAACAGGCTTGCTCTCATTTTAATGTATGCAGTTCTGTCTGCACCAGTCCCATGCAGGTTTGTGTTCCGGCTGTGTCTCACCAGTTTAACCACAAACTTGAGCCTCTATTTACACATAAGTTTATTTTTTCAACAATACACGCGTGAACTTGCAGTTGATGCCCAATAAAAGGCATTGAATACATGTATTTATGTACTTTTTGGCAACCTAGGCAGAGCAGAGACAGTCACACATAAACACACGCATGCACACACACACACACACACACACACACACACACACACACAAACATACACACAGACCTCTTTTGCACCAAGTTTGCTGAAATCTGGAGCTATAGTGATGGCCCACATTTCCCATCATGCTGTGCTGGACTGAGTAGTTGACAAACTTGCTATTAGTTTATAACATTGCTGTTGGCACCATAATGTTCAGAACATGTAGTTCATAATGGAAATTCTTATTTGTGTCCTGGTTTCTATTTTTAACCATTTCTATATTTGACTAGAGTGTGTCTGAGTTTGTTTTGAGTATCAGTAAACAACACTGAGACCTGGTCAGTGCTTTCCTGCCAGGGGTAACACATTACGTGATATTGTAACTGTAATAACATTAGTGAAATTGTAGTATGCCATCAATGAGTGTGAGATTGACTTAAACTAACGTTAAGGACTGTTGTTACCGTCTGTTAATCGTTTCAGTTCATTTCTTTGCACCACACCGATGCAAAAATGCATTTGCAGTGATTGTCTTAACGTCATATTACTCAAGTGATGAAATATATCCATGTTATAAACATTTCAAGTTTTAAGTCCAGTACTTAAGTAAAACTACTGTTCCTCCAGTTCAGGGAAAATGTTGCTAAGGCAGTAATTACATTTATCTATGTGTCACAGTAATCCTTTTAAATTTGAGGAAAATTTGAAAATGAAAAAGGTTTTTAATAGTTGTATTGGGTGTACATGTATATTGTTATATTAACTGAGTAAAAAAAAATTAAACTAGTCATTCGATAAATTGACTCAACAAAAAAAAGGATTGTTAAATTAATTACTAAAAAAGTAATTGTTAGGTACAGACTACCTTTTACCAAGAGCCATGTCGGCTGGTTATACGTAATGAGGTGTTAACTGATAACCGCACGCACTCAGTGTGAAGTGTGAAGTAATTTTGATGACTGGTTGGTTGATATATTGACAAAGCTGTAAACATATACCAGAGGCCGAACAGGTACATTTTGAGTGGGCACTGCATTCAGGGAAAACCTGAAAATGTTTTCTCCATAAATTACAAAGTTGTATTTTTGTACAGTAAAGCATCAAAATTCAAGCAAGCCTTTCCTTGGACACAAAACTAGCAAGATGAGTGCAGGATGAGACATCAACATTATTTTCTTTTTTCCAGGAAGTGACAAACTCTAAAATACCATCAAGAATACCTACGAAATGTATTTTTTGTCATTTTTGGCTCAAATACAGGCATATAGGTGACTATCACCGTTATATATGTCATAAAAAACATCTATCAGGATTTCATAGGAACTTAAACTTATTATTTTGTCTGTTGAAACAAATTGCAGGTATTTCTCTGATATCACCTGATTTAGACACTCCAGTCCATTTTCACTTCCACAAGTTCTTAAACACGAATGCTAGTGAGTGCACAGATACTTAAAAACCCTGCATAAAAGATGACAAAATGATGAATTATTCAGAGATACAAAGATTGCATATATGTATATGTGTGTGTGTGTGTGTGTGTACACACACACACACACACACACACACACACACACACATATATATATATATATATGTGTGTAAAAAGGAGGGCCACAATGGCTATCAAGTTCGAAACTTGAGAATTGCAAGTTTATGTGGAACTGATTTGAAAGAAAAAGCTTGCAGCAGTATTCCAGATCAAACTACTGAAAGCTGTGAATCTACAAATGGCCTTGAAAAAAATGGACATCAGTTAGTATTCTGCATTTAGATGTTCCTTGTTTGTCATGTGTTGATACAAGTGTTAGTATTGTTCCTGTAAGACCAGTGTTTGAACATAAGTGCACATGGAGCTGGTACATCAGTTGATCAAAGCTATAGTCTGATGGTGGTGGATTTACTGTACAAACACAACAGAAGTAAATGAACAGAGGTGTTTTATACATGTGGAGTGGGAGCACAGAAACCTCAGCCTGATTGACACATAATGAGGAACATGCAGCAGCGTGTGAAGTGCTGCATAGAGATATGCAAGGAAGATCCTAATGCACATGCTGGTTGCTCCTTTGACATAAACAGAAACATGTGAGATGTTGATTAATTGGCTGGTAGAAAATCACTAACCATACTCATTGGCTGAGAGAGTTTGAAGTTTTTAGGATAGGCCCACCTACCCAGGAATGAATAAATAAATAAATAAATAAATATTAATTATATTAATTGTTAAGGTTAACGACTATTCCATTTAGTTTCTTTAAAGTGTGCAGCATCAAGGTCTTGGCGTTGTGCCTGCTGTCTCACTTGAAAAAGTTTTGCGCTTTTGGCTGAACCACAGTGGTTCAGATCAGTCAGCATCTATGAAGAACTACTGGCAGCTATGGGTGGGCATAGTTTAGGTGTGTTAAGAACAAGAGAAGCTACTGTTTGAAAACAACAAAGAGGTTCATGTAGATTCTGCGATAGCATCAGTTATCAGTTCATCTGGTTCATTTGGTTGAAGTTAGCCTGTGATTGACGGTGATATATGATTCATCCAATCACCTGCTTAGTATTTTTTTGAACATGTCTGCTCTTTTCCAGTTTCCATGGATGACTTTCCAGATGGCTCTGTGTAATAAACCATCTGGTGTGTCAGGTTAGGAAATGTTCTCTTATTTGATAATGTTTACTAAATTGATTCTAATAGTTCTTTAATTAGTTCATGGTAGACTTTTCTCCTGAAATTATAATTCTATAACTAAATAACAGTATTGCACCGCAATAAAATTAAGTTGAAAGACAATATATGTTACTGTCCCAGTACAAAGCTGCTTTGTACTTGTGTGGAGTATTTCAGTGATAAACATTATTTATATCATAAGATATAAATTACATTAAAAGAGTTGGTGTGTCAAACATAACATCACTGCTTGAGGTGATGTAGGTGGTCAAACTAAATGATTACTAACACCGATGTCGGCTGATGTATATATATATTGAAACTGAAGAAATGCACTGCACAATATATGGTGAAATTTTTGAGTATGGTGTGGGTGTAGAGTAACTGAAACATTTTTCAATTGAAAATAGAGTTATAATGTCATGTATACATAATGCAAGCATAATATTATTGCACAGGTCAGTATGAGTCATTTGGGCTTTTTTGGGCCTGAGTGCATCCACATGTTAAGTTACTGCTCCAGATGGTCTATCATGGTGTGTCCTTTGTTTTCAAGCTCTATTTGGTTTATTTCTATAACTTGATGGTGTGGATTCGCTTCTGTGTATTGTATCTGCCTGTCTGTGTGCGAGCCTTTGTGAGTGTATTTGAGCCTGCTGGCTTGGGGGGAGGGTGTGTACATGATGTTGCATTCGGCGTGACCAGAACTCTGTGTGTTGTATGTGCTGTTGTGTGCAGAGGAGAGAGGCAGTGCGACACGGCATGGTTCAGGCCAGGAATGTGCGACGTGGGTAGGCTGTACAATAGAGCTGGGCTCCCTGAGGGTGGTCAATGGGACGGGTGTCAGCCCCTGCACCCTCCCCACTGGGTGATGACCACCACACAACGCTACAGCTGTCAGGTCCTCTTAACCACATACATTATGAGAACAAACACACATGTATGCACATGTACACATTGAGACATATGTGAGCATACAAGCACACATGTCCTAAAGTGTATCTTGTGTAGAAGAAATGACATGAACACACTCACAACTCTCATATGTACGTGTTTTTAGCCACATCTACCAACCTGTGGATACGTGTTTGTGTATTTCTATGTAAAACTGTAGATATTAACATCTGCAAAAACAATCAAAGTTGTCTTTCTTAACCTATTGACCTCTTACACAGAAAGGATACCGTTACATTTGGAGTTGTGTATGTATGTGCAGACCTCATGCATGTTTGCATTCTGTCACATACGTATGGCCACATGTGTTTACAGTACTTTTATGCACTCTCAGTTCATGTGACTGACGGCTAACATTGAGATCTGTCTGCTCAACCTTGGACTTAGCTGGTGTGTTCGCTAGCAGGGGTCACAGAGGTCACTAAGGGTAAATAAGGGAATGCAGAGATGACAAGGAGAGAGTGAGTTCAGCGATCTCACAGGAACAAAAGTTACTATAGTGTGTGGTTTATTTTGATAAACAAGTGCAGGTCAGTAGCTGCTTTGCAGTTTTCAGTTATGGTATCCTTTTTTCACTCCAGAGTTTTGGACCATTTTCGACTGTTGTCAAGAATTTGTTGAGTTCAAGTAATCCTGGTTCTAGGAAGAAGCCTGATTGTGTGTGGCGTAAACACTCCCCCTCCCCAGTCCTCCTCCTCCACCCGCCACATTTTTACCCTGGGGGTTGAGAGTGTGTGTGTGTGTGTGTGTGTGTGTGTGTGTGTGTGTGTGTTTTCCTAAGGATTACAGGAGTCTTATCCAGTTTCATAACAAGTACATACATGTACACACATTAACACACACACAAAGCTGCCTCTGTGCACTATGCTGTCATCTGAAGACACACATGATGAGGGATGAGGCTGTGTAATTACATTCAGTCTTCACATATGGTTGTACAAATAAAGGTATTGTGGTGTGACAGATTGAGAATCATCATTCACAGAACAGTTTTTTGCTAATCCTTTGCAGTTCCTGCCATGTCAGACAGACTAGTCATTCAGCTCCCCCTAGTGAGCACAAAGGAAACTTGATTTTGAAGTGGAATATGGACATGTGTTTCAAGTCAAGCCTGTTGAATTAAAGGCTTGAGAGGTTTCATTTTTGACTTGCTTGGGTTTCGACGGTTTGAGTATTGTCTACATTAATGCTTTTTGTTACAATTTTGTCAAATCTTAAAAATAAAAACAATGCAGTCACTTTTTGTCTACTCACCTTTATGTTTCTCATGTTTGCTCGCTTCTTGCAGAAAAGTAAAAATGCAAAGCAGTGTTTCCCACTCACCGCCAACCATAGCTGTTGGGACTGGGTGAGGAGGAGAGAACAAGAGAGTAAAGGAGAGGAGCGAATGAAGCAGAGAGTGAGAAAAGGAAAGTGCAGAGACAAAAGAAGAACGAATAGGATTTTAACAGGTAAAAAGGAGACTTTATGAGAAAAGTATGTTCAATGTTGCCAAAAGTTTGGAAACAGTTAGCTTCAACGTATGTACCTTTTATCTCACCACAGATTTTGGATTACTTTGATGTTTCCACCGGATCATTGGCCCTTCCTGTGAGCTTCATTTTCGATAAACCCCCCACAACTTCCACGGTGAGCCTGCAAGGCAGGAAAGCCATAAGTGAATTTTCATGGCAGCGGCACTTTAGGGCTGCCATGGCAGCTGCTGCCGCCGATGCCTCACACCGTATTACCGCACTGACGCCGGAGGAAGAGGGACGACGGACTGCCACCAAGCTGTTTGGTAGCGCCGCCCCACTGCCACGGACAGAGAGAGAGAGAGAGCAAGAGAGGGGGAAAGAGAAAGAGAGGGAGAGGGAAGAAGAAGAAGAGGTAGGGAGAGCAAGTGGGAACGAGTGTTTGGTGTGCGGAGACCTGTTCACCTCACAGGAGAAGCTCCGGCTCCACGCCTTGAGTCACACAGGAGAGAAACCCTTCCACTGCTCACAGCCACACTGTCCCAAGGCCTTCAGCTCTAAATACAAACTCTTCAGGTACTGCACGTTAATTCATCACTCAGTTCACATTCTTTTAATTACAGTATGCGGCATGGCTTCTTTAGTTTTCTCAGAATCCCCAATGAGCCACCTCAAAAAGGATAGAATTGTTACTTTTATTAACTATGTATGAACCTGATAAAGTACTTAATCTTCAGAAACAATAACTTACCCAATAAAGAAGCTATAAACAATATTATTATGATAGCAATAAATCACATGAGTACTTGTATGTCAAAGGCTTCACTGATAATAATAAACTTCCGAAGCATTATCACTGAACGCTGCAGTTCCACCTAGCTCTACGATAGAGTTTTAGCATCTTTTAGCTTATTGTTTTGATTTTACGGTCTGCAACATTTCTGCTTTTGGACACCAGTCTCATTAGCAGGCAGTTGTTAGAGATGAAGAACAGAGTTAAGAGAAGAGTAAATATTAGACTTACATTCATGTGGTCAGCCGGCCAAGACCGTGACTCCATTTCAATGTTAATGTGTTTCTGTAATTGCTGGATGTGTGAATAAGCAACTGTTTGCTAGCATCTTCTGTAAAATTTCTATGTAGTATTTCCAGCTTGTTTGGCCTTAGTGGCTAAAAAACCCCCAAAACAGTGTAGATTTAATGTCTCAAATTCATCAACATACTAAGATGTTTGGAATCTGGTGAATCACAGGAAGTGGTTCCAAAACCCATTTTAGGTCCTGACTGCAAACCGCTGTGACTCATTTATGTATATATGGACACAAGGGATTTGACTGAAAGGAATTCATGCCTCACTTTAGCATGCACACCACTGGCAGCCTGCATAACATGACAATAAGACAATAAATGTGTAACTCCTCCTGAAACACCCCTACCATTTACAATCTCTCTTTTTCTTGTGTTCCTTTGCAGGCATATGGCCACACACTCTCCACAGAAGACCCATCAGTGCTCATTCTGTGAGAAAATGTTTCACCGAAAAGATCACCTGAAGAACCACCTGCAGACCCATGACCCCAACAAGGAGGCCTTTAAGTGTGAGGAGTGTGGGAAGCATTACAACACCAAGCTGGGATATAAGCGCCATGTGGCCATGCACTCTGCCACGGCAGGGGATCTCACCTGTAAAGTGTGCATGCAGACCTACGAGAGCACGCCTGTGCTTTTGGAGCACCTCAAGAGCCACTCCGGGAAGTCTTCAGGTGGCACCAAGGAGAAAAAGCACCCATGTGACCACTGTGACCGTCGTTTCTACACACGGAAGGATGTGAGACGGCACATGGTGGTCCACACGGGCCGAAAGGACTTCCTGTGCCAGTACTGTGCCCAGCGCTTTGGTAGAAAAGACCATCTGACTCGCCATGTGAAGAAGAGCCACTCACAGGAGCTGCTGAAAATCAAGACAGAGCCTCCTGATATGCTAGGTCTTTTAGCTTCCGGGTCACCACCTTGCGCTGTGAAGGAGGAGCTCAGCCCCATGATGTGTGGCATGGGTCCCAACAAAGACCCCATGATGGGCAAGCCGTTCCCCAGTGGGCCCCCTTTTCAGATGGGAATGTACAACCCCCACCATCTCCAGGCCATGTCTAATTCTGGGGTGGGACACCCACACCCGTCCCTGATGCCCAGTTCCTTGTCTGCAGCTATGGGCATGGGCTGTCACATGGAATCACCTGGACCTCTTCACCCACACTCCCATCATCACCACCATCATCACCACCATCACCACCACCACCATTCCCCTCCGCTGCCCCCACACCACCAACCTCCGGCTCCCCAGCAGCAGCACCAGCCCCAGCCAGCCCCCAAATACCAGCTGGGATCTACCTCATACCTGCTGGATAAGCCCTTGAAAGTGGAGATGGAGAGCTTCCTCATGGATCTGCAGAGTGGTTCGCCAGGCCCGGTTCCCTCTGCAGAGCCCCACATTGCTGCCTCGCCCCCTAAGGATGGACTGGAGTCCACCTCGGGCCTGGAGGAGGAGCTTTGTGGGGATCCCCTCCTGTCCAAGAGCCCTGCGGTGATCGCTGAGTCTCTGTGTGCTGCTAACATGGACTTCTCCCACCTGCTGGGGTTTCTGCCCCTCAACCTGCCTCCCTACAGCACTCCCATGAGTACAGGAGGGCTGGTAATGGGCTACACCTCATCTGCAACCTCCTCTTCTTCTTCCATCTCCTCTTCCTCATCTCTGCACGCTGCCGAGCCCCATGCTGCAGCAGTCGCCGCGGCAGCAGCTGCCGTTGCCACAGCACCTCTTACCTCTTTGCAACCGCAACCTCAGGAGCAGCAGAGCTCCAGTGGGGGTCTGGGCCTCGGACCCCTGCACCCCCTCCCATCAGTGTTCAGCTCCAGCCTTAGTACCACCACACTGCCTCGCTTCCACCAGGCCTTCCAGTGAGAGAGCCAGCCCTCGGTCCATCCCTGCCCAGCCAAGATGGCCTCCACACCATCCTCAGCTCAGTTCAGCTCTGCATGGATATTTCTGGCTGTGGTTTACAGGGCATGATCAAAATGTTGGAGAATTAGAAAAAAAATCAATAAAAACACAAATGAACACTTAGAAGCCTTAAATGAAAGCGCACAAAAGCTTTTGATTGAGCCTTAAAAGGAAGTTAAACCCCTTTGAACAAAAAGGAAAAGGTGAGAAAAGAAGTTGAAGCGGCTTTTTATTTAGGCCTTTTTCGCCTGTCCTATAGCTATAACAATGTATTAACCCATCTTCTTTTTATTTCCAGTTACTTCCCCTTTTATCCCCCTTTCATCCCTTATTTAGTAGTATAGAGGGCAGGATCAGTAGGCTAAAAGGCGTGGTACTGCTTACTTTCTAAAGTAATAATATTAAAAAAAAAAAAAATCAAAGATTATTTTTAGTGATTATCTGTCTTGTTGTGACCCAGAAAAAATATAGTTTGAAGTGGATATTTTGTTTTACTTTATTTTTCTTTTCCAAATGTAAGAACATGGTAGAATGTGTCTCATCTTGAGTTTTGAACCACCTAATAACCTAAACTGTCATGATCAGTATGAAGAGGAGAGAGATCAGTGAAGGAAAGAAGACATGTAGACGTAGACAATGAGTCAATGATTGACCCTGAGCTTTCTCTAGATGGCTAGGCTAGAGCCACAAAAGCAGCCCTGTCTCTAAAAACAAGTGCTCTTCAAACAAGAAAAACAATTTACTAAATGTCCCTATTATTTCCTTTTAACTGTAACAGATGTGCTCCTGATGTGAGTCTCACTAAATGAAAAAGAGACTGTTATCATATGATAGATAAGCGTGAGCTGCCAAACACAAAGACCCACATGGCCACATATTTTTAAAAGAAAAAAGAAAGAAATGTGAAAGTGTGTGAGTTGGTTAAAAATGATGTAATATTTTCACTATTCCTCAAGAGAAGCACTTTTTTTTCTTTTTTTTTAGCAGAACGCACTTCATCTCTAGGAATCTCCTTGGGAAACCTCTTGTCTTGAGTAGACTTTCTCCTCACTCTCCTTCCTTCACGTATCTTCCCTCTAACAGTTAAAAGTTCCAATGATAAGTATAATTGCAGCTGTGTCTTGGCTTCTCAGCATACCTAAAATATATATTTTTGGAGTAAAGCACCAACACATCTTAAGGCAGTCTTTTAAAAAGATGCATCATCATCATGGTAATGATGAACCCTGACATATGTGAATGGCAAAACACAAAAGAATTACAGTGACAGATGAGGAAAAATGTGTTAAAGAATGTTATTGCAGTGTACGAAATATCTCAAAAATGAATATTATTATTGCTTTTATCTCAGTAAGGTGTATTTTAGGTAGACGTATTAAAATTAAGTGATGATGTTTTTGATGTCTGGCAGGTTTACATTTGTGTGTATCTTGCATTATTGATCAAACAAATGGATGAAGTATTAGCTTTTTCCCTTAAGCTTTCTCTGTCATATCCAATCTTTACCTTTACATGTACTTGAGTTAGTATAGCAGAATCATAACTGTGGATGGGAAATATCTATAGAAGGCTGTTAGTGGCTTAATAATCAATTAAGATTTGATCTAGATAGACTGTGTCATAGGGATGCTGAAATGGATGGCCTTTGAATCTACTGTATGATCTTTAGGTCTGTATCCAGTCGAATATGTAACCCCTGCGCTGTGATGAAATCCCAGCCAATTTCCTCCGAGCTCAGTGGTTTTTGATGTCTTGGAGTTTACGTCGTTTCAAACCTGTCACCACCAGCCTATAAAAACCTGAGCCCAAAGTTAACCTAAGCCTCAAAGTGAAATAGGTGCTCTTAATCTAGCGTTCTGTCGATGGCATGACCACCACAAGTGCCATGTCCATAACCATCCATAACTTTGTCCATAAATGTGGCCCCAGTCATAAAAGAAGACCTGCCACAGGTGATCCCTAACACCAATAAACGTTGAGTGAAAATGAACACACACACAGAAAATCATAGCACATAGAAAATAAAATACATATTGCTGCTTTTAGCTACAGTTGCGGATGGACGACAACTGTAGACCACTAGAACATTTCAATTTTTTGCAAGATGGACAGTGAGCTGAAAACATGCACAAACCGAACCGATCTAGTGTTCATCATCCCCGGGCCCCATCCCCTCTGTGCCCCTCCTCCTCCTCTTTCTGCTGCTTTGTAGAGTCAAAGGAAAAGGGTCTGAAAATACAGCAATATCCAGAAGAACACAGTCACCGAATTCCTGGCTTTGACATTCAAAGCACAGGGGAACACATGACTGACTGCATAACTTGGGGTATTGCTCATAGTCATGTATTTGTTTTGTTTGTTGTCATATGATATATTATTTTCTGTTTGTATAAAACAGGACCTCGAGAAACAACACAACACATCACCTCATTTTTGTTTGTTTTATTTTTCTTACCAAAACCTGGGGAGAAGAAACTACATTTTTGCACAATTGCTTGTTACAAAATGCTATAAGTGTTATCCAGTTTTTGATACTGTAGGATATGAAATCCCAACGATGAGCACCTGATTGCCCCTGGGTGGTAGACAGGTAATTATTCCCCTAAGAAGGTAGAAGCATCTGAAAATTCAGAATCAGAAAGCTCTGATGCAGGAAAAGCTTCTCCACAGTCTGCTGTTTGATTACAACTTCACAGCCAAAATCCTAGATTTTATAATCCAAGTTCTGAACTAATTTGCAATTTGTTTTACACTTATTATTATTACTCCTCTTATTATTATTAGTCTCTCCCCTGGAAGCTCATTATTATGATAATGACTCTTTAAAAATGATCAAACTTTTTACTGATCCTAAATAAATTAGCTGTCGGCACCTTTCTGAGAATTTACGTGATACGTATATTTACAAAAGGCAAGATTCAAATTTGATCTTTATTATGAGCTGAAAAAAGGCGGTTTTTAAGAAAAACCCTTTTGGCTTAAGCCAAATTTGTAGCAATCAAATTGAACATCTATATTTTTGTAACAAATATCCATTAAGTCCTAAAAAAAAAGTTATGGAAAAGCTTTTGGCAGGTATTAAGTTTGTCCTCCCTGGGTTTCTGTGAGCTAATCTGAATTCTAGCACTTTCAACCTTTGAAAAAAAAAGAGTATTTTTCTTTTAAAATTTCAGCTTATATGTTCATATGTTTTTAATTTTGTATTGATCCTGTATATGTATGTGCCATTAGTTTGATGTGTAGACTTTATCAACCTTTGTGTTTTTCTCTTCTCCAAATAATAACAGTATTCTTGATAGACTTTCACTAATATCCTTCTACATAAGAACCCCCTGCCCCATCTTCTTTGAAACCTTTTGTTTTGGGGTAATCTTTGCCTTCTCGCTCAAATTTATCGCATCAAACTCTATAGCCAAGTGCTTGAAGTGAACAGCAACAACATAGTGTCCCTGTTACTCTGAGGCAGTGAGAAACAAGACTGTTGTCAGTGAAGCGTCAAAGCCACAACCTGACCACAACCTGCCAGTGAAGGCTGTTGCAACAGACCTATTTTCACAGGCCATTTTTAGATCATGTAGCTAACAGAAATTAAGCCAGGGGTGACCCCAAAATATAGCACTTAGAGCTTTCAGCCATGGTCACTGAACAGGCTGTCCCTGCCAAAAAGGAGCAGCTTCATGCTGATAATGACTCATGTGAATTCTGCCATAGTGCTGCAAGAATGACAGCTTCTGTTTTCTATTGCAGAGTGGGTAATTGACTCAAATGTCATTTTCCCATAACCTGTCAATGATGCTAAACATTAAAGTTGGTGAAAAAAGGATATTGTTTTTGATATTTTAAGGCAGAAGTGAAAAAGTGTTGGTTGCTGAATGTGGAACTTGTTGCTGTGAAACACTGACAACAACAGATCTCACGCCCGTTGTAACCCCTTAGCTCACACTGGTGGTTTTTCAGAGGTGTTTTCAGAGCGATTCACCCAGAACTGGGTCACTCATTCATTATAGAGGTATCATCCTGTTGCTGGACTTAAACCTCCATCTGTATGGAGGCCCATTTCTACTTAGAAAAGAAAAACAAACAAAGAAAACCCACTCACAAAAGTCAAAATTAGATGCTATGAAGTTAGAATTTGACCTTCTATCTAATAATTCTGACTGATGAAGTCAAACTGATTTACTGTTTTATAATTTTGAGTTGCGAAGTCAAAGTAGACTGCTTCATTGCTACTAGGGTGTACTACAAAATAATATGTTGAAAATTTGATTTAATATCTCTTAATTCTGACTTACAACATCTTAATTTTGACTTATAAGATCAAAAATATCAAATTAATTTTTTTTAGTTATTACAGTATCACATAATTTGATTTTTGCATGCTGTCATTCAACCTTTTCTGGTAAAAATGGGCTTCTGTAGTCAAGCTGACACAAAAAGCTGATACCAAATCAGACTAATATCAACTCTTCAGCTCTTAATTGCAGAAAGATCTAAAATGGATCCTCTCCTCACCTCTGACAGCGGTGTTGTTCTGTTCCTTGGCTTGGCTGTAGCTCCATTACCTCAACCTGCACCTACTAGGGATGCACTTATCCTCACTTTTTCCTCTTTACTACTAGGTGCAGAACACAACATTTTAAGGGAATTTGTTCATCAGTTTAAGCCTTAGAAAAACTGATTTGATTTAATAATGCTGTCTCTTTCGCTCCCTCTCTTTGTTTTTGCTTTTAGTAGGAAACTGAGTACTGTCTGATGCAGGCAACATCCACATGTAGTTTTATATATTTCTAGCTTAATGTAAGTCTTGCATTCCAACCTCTTTGTGTATCTTGTTTAGGGACATAGCCCATTTTATTTTTATCACTTGCTATTACAGCCACCTCTGGAACAAAAAGGGTGAAAAAAGGTGAAAGAAAATAGAACATTTGCATTCATTTCACTTACTATTTTATATAGCATGGAGTTTATCAACTACAGGGAGAATTATATAAATGATGTGCTTTGGAGAAAGAAACTAAACGAGAAGTCTTGCTTTTTTGTTACATATCTCACATGCAATTAGTTGCTGCAATGTAAAAGTGACAGATTTGTATATTGGTTGATCCAAAGAGATGATGAACACAACAACAGAACTATTGACTTATTGTACAGTACAGTGTATCTTTGAGTTGTCATGTGTTATGTTGAAATGATTAAAAGACAAACCAGTGGTTTCATACCCTAGTTGCATCTCTTTTTTTGATTCTGAAGAGTTTCTACTCTACTTGAAATCCACTACAAAAGAATTGTATCAAAATAAAAGTCATTATTCTATATCATGGCCTAAGCTTTAAACAGCACTGTGACTGTCATGGCTGACACTGTGGTCAGGTCCTCTGGGTTGTTTTCTGGGCATTTGAGGGCTTTAGAAATGTGGGTATAATTTTATAAAGTAAAAAAAAACGACAACAACATTTCTTTAAGTTGATTCGAGCATTCTAGAGGCCCATTGGAATTTTACTCTTGGTGGCATGACTTTTACACCTAAGACCTTAGTTGGAAATAAAATGGCAGCGCTTTATTGTAATAGTCTCTAATTTCCAAACAAATCCAAGGATATCTCCTGCAGAGAACAATGTAATCTGGTGATTATTGTAAATAAATAAAGATAAAATTCCGAAACTGTTATTGCAGTTAGAGATCAGTTGTGTTAAGTTTATAAATAGTTCATTTTATACACTGTAATGCTCCCTTTAAAATTTGTCACTTTTGTAAAAGTACGGTGTTTCAAGCCCAGACTGGCTCTTTGTCAGGCACAGTATTCACAAAATTAAAAGCCTGCAGCCTTCTGACCTCAGCTAAATGCTAACATCAACATGCTAACATGCTCGCAGTGGCAATCATTCTGATGTTTACCAGTTATCATATACAATCACCATCTTCATTTTGTGTGTTAGCATGCTAACATTTATTTTGTACTAAACACATGGTACAGCCGAGGCTGATGGGGGTTTTGCAGATATTTGGTCATAAACCAAAGACTTAGACTGGCATTTTTCCCTGGAGGATCACCAACAGCATTACAGTTCACCACGGAAACATGCATGACTGCAAAAAGAAAACCCAAAAACGACTTTGATTCCTGACCTAAATATATTTCTCCCTATGGCCATGCTTACACTTTAATTATATTAGTTAGTTGTGTTTGTAAAACACTGACCAACTTTTTTTTTCTCTAAACTCACAACTGATATTGGCGACATAGACTCGGGAGCAATATGTGAGCTAGTAGGAAGAGCCTGCATCCTTTTCTTCCTTCCTCAAGTTCATCCATCCAACACATTCAGTTTAGTGGTGACTGACTCCTTAAATCACAGGAGAACCTGAACAGTTTGACCAGAGTCAACACCTGAAGCATTATTGAATTTGTCCCTCTATAGGCAGTCACCACATGACAGGACATATGATTATAAATATGCTTTGGATGAAGCAGACTGGTAAGATGTGTATTATATATTAGCTACAGACGTTTAAAATTATTTTATATGAATTGCAAAACTTCTATGCTTCTGACAATATTTCAAATTGATTTTGAATAAATAAATACAGAAAGTAAGTGAAAAAGTGAATTATCTATCCATCCATCCATCCAGCTGAGCTCCTTACCCTTTCTGTAAGGGTAAGCCCAGCCACCCTATGGAGGAAAATCGTTTTGGCCACTGTGTCCTCATTCTTTGGTTTACTACCCAAAGGTCACAACCACAGGTGAGGGTTGGAGTGTAGGTCAATAGGTGAACTCAAAGTTTTGCTATCTGGCTCAGCTCCCTTTTCACCACAATGGCCTAGTACAATGCCAGAATTACTGCTGACACTGCACCGCTTGTCTATCTCATGCTCCATTTTACCCTCACGAGTGAACAAGACCCAGAGATACCTGAACACCACTGTGTGGAGTCACTCACTCCCAATCCGGAGGGAATAAACTACCTTCCAGAGAACCATGGCCTCAGATGTAGAGGTGCTGAATGCATCACAGTTGACTGAAAACTGCCACAGTGCCTGCTGAACGTCACATTCTGATGAAGCCAACAGAACCATATCATGTGCAAAGAGCAGAAACACAATTCGGAGGTCACCCCAGACTCCCTCCTCCCCCTGGCTGCACTTTGAGATTCTGTATAGATCAGAAACAGAATTGGAGAGAAGGGACAACCCTGGTGGAGTCCAGGTCCCAGTACCCGATACTCCTGCAGCCCCCCTTTTTTTGCTTTATTGACAATCAAAGCTGTACCCCTATTTGCTTCTCGGTACCTTTCTGTTGCTTCAGGAAACTGGGCCATGAAGTGAATCACCGCACCAAAAATGGTTTAAAATCCCACAACATCTCAGGCTTATCTGGTGGCTTGTGCCCCACTCTGTGTCTACCCCTCATACTGGACCACGGTCTCGATTATGTCTCAGAGAGCTGCATGTGTATGCCTGCAAGCATAACTGAGTGTCAAGACTGCCATAATTATAGTACTATGGAGGTAACATATACTTACATCAACTGAGCTGACTGTGACACATAGGGACCTGCACTTATGGGATGCCAACTGTGCAATAAGTCAAGAATAGAAACTCTTTTGCAGAATTTTCTTAGGAGGAACCTGGAGAGCTCATGAAAAGGATTGAGAGGATTGAGACACCATAACACAGACTTTGTAATTTCATCATAGCCTTCTAGACACTGAATTTTTCAGACACGCAGAGGGACAAACCAGGATTTAATGCCTTGACAGACCCACATACACAACAGACATGTCATTCAATGGCCAATATAATCCTGTCCATGTCTTTCAAACTCCATTCCACTAATGACCTGTAGGCTACTCTAAGAATCTGCTCTAGATCTGACCCCACTGACCAATACCATAGCACCATTGTGTGACTGGCATTTGGATTAAGAAGGGACCATTAGCAGTGACCATCATCCAATATTTAGTTAAGTAAATATAGCAATAAAGACCACATTGGACATGAAGAGGCAATAACCAATAAAGAAAAGCCTGAACTAATGCTCAAAACCTTTGCTGCTGTCCAGAAACTACAGACCCATTGCTGTAACATCACATATCTGTGAATTAATGGCACTGATGGTTACTGAGTACTGATGGACTTTCTGGAAAAGAGGGTGTCGGTAGCTGTGTGTCAAAGTGGATTCAGGAGAGGCAGGAGCACACTGGACCTGGTTCTGTGGTCAGAGGATGAGGTCAGAAAGGTCCATAAAGAAACAGTGGTTGCAGTGTTTTTTGATGTGGAAAAGGTGTATGATATGATATGGAGCGAAGGTTTAAAGTTGTGTTCTCGTCAAATAAGAAAATCAGGGAAAGTATGAACGTGATGTTGTATGAGAACAATCAAGAGAGAGTAGAATGCTTTTGTTTTTTGGGAGTACGTTTTGATCCCAGATTAACATGATGAGAACAGATGAGAACTATTGTTAGGAAAAGTGAAGTCATTCATGTCATGAGATGTCTGGCAGGGTTAGAATGGAGAGTGGATATTGCATTATTGAAGAATATATATGTAATACTACTACTAATCCAGGCAAGAGTAGACTCTGGTTTTGTGATGTATGAATCAGCAGTCAAGTCTGTGCTGTCAGACCTGGATGTTATTCAGTGGCAGTGAAAACAGGACCTGTGTGTTTAGGAGAAATGAGGAAACAGCTGATGGTCAAGTATTGGATAAATGTAAAGGGACATTATGAAAGTCACTCAACTAAGGGGGTCATTAGGACAAGGTCACTGT
Source organism: Chaetodon trifasciatus (assembly GCA_037975065.1). Lineage (NCBI taxonomy): Eukaryota > Metazoa > Chordata > Actinopteri > Chaetodontiformes > Chaetodontidae > Chaetodon > Chaetodon trifasciatus. The sequence continues at coordinate 15,303,418 of JBBMOE010000009.1, read as the reverse complement.
GTATGCTGTCAAGTTATGTGCCGTTATGTTAGCATTAGAGTCTGCAGAAGATGCGATAGCAAGTAAAATATTCATCTGTAGTGATTCAGTTCATGTAAACAGGATCAACGAGACTTATGATATGAAATACAGTTTATTAACTCAGGGCAAGCCAGTCAGAAATCCCAGGGAATCACAGGTGTTCAGGAGAGAATATGTGGGAATTATGATAAATTTTCTAAATCAGAGGGGGGAAAGGCATAGTTTGGAGTGGAATAATGAAAAGTGTGAGTAGTGTGACAAATAAAGACATTACATGAAGTTTAAAATAAAATATGAGGTGTTAGAAGTTGTGGATCCCTCAGAAAAGTGCAAGTAATTATGAGTAGATTAAGAATCGGTCAAAGTTACTTGAATTATTCAATTTTTAGTCATAGGAAAACATCCAGCTGGCCAAAAAAGAAGGCTGTGTCTGCAGGGCTGCAGAGAACACGACGAAAGATGTGTGAGTGTGAGAGCACGGTGGAGAGGACGAAGAGGTTATATAGTTTACTGAAAGCACAAGGACTCATTACAAGATTGACAGAGTCGGTCAAGAAGAAGAATCAACAAATTTTTTTTTTCATTTTTACAAACACACTTTAATCACATTAACAACATCATTTTGCACATATGTCATTAGGAACGTGCTTAAGTGCTTAAATTACAAAAATCATTAATAAATGAAAAGGATACATCAATGAAAGATTTAACCAACCAGAAAATTTGCAAATTTTCAACTACAGTGCAGAGGATGTTGTTGTTACACCAGATGTTTTTAAATTTTTCAAAATCTTTTGTCATTTTATAAAAACTGAATTCCAGTCTTAGTCAACATCTGACATTGTAGCAGAAAACTGAGGCTGCCTCCTGACCTGGTTTATCCTCCAGTTTGTTCTTCCTGGTTACATGGATGGCTAGTTTAGTTTCACCATGTCACACTGCGGTGAGGTCGTCCTGTCTTGGGTTATTGTCTTGTCATTTCCTGTATTATTTTGAAAGTCTAACTCTCCTCTCGTTTCAGGTCACTTGCCCTTCCTCTTGTGTCACCCGTTTGTCATCCCTGATTCCTGATTGTGTCCACCTGTTCCCCATTACCCTCATGTGTTTAAATAGTCTGCGTTTCCCTTTGTCCTGTGCCGAAGTGTTTCGTCTCTTGTCCGATCACCAAAGCCTGCATCATAGTCCACAGCCACAGTCTATCTTGTAAGTCTTGATTCCTCGTCAGAGTGATTTTTGGTTGTAACTTTTGTAGTTAAGTTTTGTATTTATAGTTGTTAGAATCTTTTGCTTTCTTGGTTAGCCTCCCTTTGGAGTGATTTTTTGTTCATATAGTAAATAGTAGTATTAAGTCTAGCCTCCATCTTTTAGGAGAGTTTTTTTGTTCTTTCCTTGTGACTTTAGTTTATAGTTTTATAGCCTTTTGATTTCCCTCTGAGAAGAGTGATTTTGATTTTGATAAATTTTATAGATCTGCGTATCTGGTATTTTCCTCCTTGAGAGTGATTTTTGTTTTCACTAGAGTAGAGTTTTTCATAGCTAAGTTTTCATAGCCCTCTTTGTTTGCTCTGCATTGGGGTGTCTTGATATAATAAACGTCTGCTCACTGGCATCCTCTGCGTCTGAGTCCTGTGTGAGTTCGGGCCTGACACACCAGAAATAAAGTTTAAAAGCTGCCACTTTTTTGATTTGCTTTCTTATATCCTGCACCATAAATAAAACTTTTCATATTAAATGTTTCACTAAACAAATTAAAAACATTGGTTAAAAAAGTGAAGAGCACTATAAGTCTCTTACACTCAGTAAAAACATCAAAACCTGTCTCACGAAGGAGACAGAAGGGACATTGGTTTGACACAGCAGGGTTAATCACAGAGATAAAAGCACTGGAGGCGATGGCACCATGTAAAATCCTCCACTGGAGGTCGGCTGTTCTTTTCTTCAGGGGAGGTTTGTACACAACCCTCCACTGTGGGCCCAGTCCATCTCCCCTCAGCTTGCTGGTCCATGCACTGGGTGCTTCGTCACACAGTCCTTTCTTTTTTATAACTTTTACACAATTTCTGTACAGGGCTTTCTTGTTGGCTGTGTGCAGGCTAACTTTTTATGTGTCTTTGAGCAGAGGTCTGTCCAGCTCTCTCAACTGAGGACTTATGTCAGTCTCAGGGAAAGGATCTCTGTGGTCAGGCTCAGTCCCTTGGCTGTAATTCATGAGGAGGCTTCTTTCCCTCCCAGTGGGTCTTTGCCTCCAAAGTTCCAATACCTTTTGAGCCACCCTGGTGGACTGGATGTTCAGCAGGGAGCCTACAGCCTGGGCATCCGCCAATGGCGGCCCTGCCTTGTCCACCAATTGCTGAAGAGTCCAGGTCTTAGAGTGGCACAGCGCTGTCAGCAGCCCAGGCGTGGCTCCGCTGCAGACATCCAGCCTGGCTCCATAAACTAGCGGTTCCTTCAACAACCAGAGCAAAGAGTTAGAGCTTTTTCCTGAGTTGCATTTAAAAAGGGCCCATGACTTAAAAACACCTTGATAAGATGGAGACAAACCATTTAGCTTTAAAAATTTTGAATCAGTTAAAAACGGTGCAGCGTCCAGCCTGGAGTTGGGCTAAAAGACCTGATGGGGGGTCCATACAGGCCAAACTGCCAGAGCAGTGAGGCTACAAGATTATTTATTACAAGGGCTCTACCTCTGTAGGACATATAAGGAAGCAGCTGTTTCCATTTTTGAAGCTTACCCTCTACTCTTTCGGCGACGCCCTCCCAGTTCCTCCTGGTCATTGCCTCACTGCCGAGGAAGACACCAAGGTACTTCATGCCATCCATTCTCCAAGATAGGCTGTGAGGAAGAACTGGGAGACTGTCGCGCCATCTACCGACAGCGAGGGTTTCACTTTTGTTCCAGTTCACCCTCGCTGCGGACAGAGTGTTAAATAAATTAGCTAAAATTGCTAAAACATCAACATCTCTCTGATTTTTTATAAGAACAATGATGTCATCAGCATAAGCAGATAAAACAACGTACTCTTTAGAACCAGGTAAAACCAAGCTGTCAATGCTTGTGCGAATTTTACAGAGGAGGGGTTCTAGGAAGAGTGCATAGAGCATCCCAGACAGAGCGCAGCCCTGCCAGATGCCTCGATGCACCCTGAAAGGTGCACACAGGCTGCCATTGAACTTCAGCAAACTCAATGTCGCTGTACAACACCCGGATCTTGGCAATGAACCCAGTGCTGAACCCAAACTTCTCCATGGTTTTCCAGAGGAAGCTGTGTTCAACACAGTCAAAAGTCTTTTCCTGATCTAGCAGAATGAGACCAGTATTTATACCCAATGAGCTGGACACCTCCCTCTAGCGTCTTCTTCAGGCCGAAGAAGACGCTTGCGTGGGTGCTTGCGTGGGTTCTCTCCGGGCACTCTGGCTTCCTCCCACAGACCAAAAACATGCTCATTAGGTTAATTGGTTACTCTAAGATTGCCCTTAGGTGTGAGTGTGAGAGTGAAGGTTTGTATGTCTGTATATGTTGCCCTGACTGGCGACCGGTCCAGGGAGTACCCCGCCTCGCCCGTTGACAGCTGGGACAGCTGACAGCTCCAGCCCCCCGCAACCCCGAAAGGGATAGATGGGTATAGAAGATGAATGAATAATAAAACTGACAGCCTCGTCATCGTTAAAAACTGAGTTCTTTTCTCACTTTGATCATCTGTTTTTTCAGTCGGAATATTTCCTGATCAGTGAGTTCAGATGTAGCTCTGTTTCTAGTAAGATGTTTGGCTGAATTGTAAAAGTTAAGTTTGTCAGGAAAATGTTTCTCTAGATTAAGGCCTTTCATGCCTTTGGTCTACTGTAGGGACACTTTAAATGTTTTTTCAGGATAAAATTTGTGTTCCTGACTAGCAGTTATCTGAGTGTGAGACAGTTTACTGCAGTCAGACATACACTCCCCACTGTCGCTGCTGTCTGCAGGACCTGGTCTGGTCCCCAGCCGACCAGCTTTGCATACAACACCAACATTTAAGACATTTTTGCACTTACTGTGCCACTTTGCAGGAGCAGGAGACCATCCAGACACACAGTGTTCTGCAGCTACAGCCTCAGTAGCTGCATGCCCCTCACACAAAACACCTGTCATTTTACCTGCCTCTCTCTGTTCTCAGTTAACTCACCTGTCACCTCTCTAGTCTCACCCAGTTCACCTGCCACCTCACCAGTCTCACCCAACTCAACTGTCACCTCACCCATCTCACTGACCACCTCCTCACTCTCACCCATCTCACCTGTCACTCCACCTGCTTCACCAATTTCACTCTTAACCTCAGGGACGGACTGACCATCTGGCAGAGTGGGCATTTTCCCAGTGGGCCGACATGCTATTTGGGCCGACAGTTGGCCACTTTTTTTATTTTAAATATTGGTCTGACCGGCTCATAATACCAGACAGTTGATCAGTGGCCCGGTTGACATTGTGCTGGCCCAATCACATCATTAAACACCAACCCCTTTCACTTTGGTCCTGTCAGCGTAATGCGTTCGGCAAAAAAAAAGTCAGCGCAAGAGTTTGTTCACAACCACCGACCAGCCCTCGACACATGCTGGCCTGCGGCCCATAGGTTATTTTCTTCACTGACACGTGATGGGGCTCATCTCGCCCAATCATATCATGAAACACTTCCCCTCTTTGCATTGGTAACATGATCTGTAAGGATCTTCGAAAATGGAGAGAAAACGAAAAGGAGGTGCAGAGAAACTGTGAGACAAGAAGAAGTTGGCTCTTCAAGCCAACGCTGCAAAATGCGCAAAAAATTCTGATATGTTTGCCACGGCAGGGCCTTCATCAGCTCCTGTGGCCGATGACAGTGGTGGTGGTAGCGACATTGAACAGGGACATGCAGTAAAACCTGCGGTAAGCTTGGCTGCTTTCAGAACACTCGTAATGAGTAAAGCAACCCAACCCCTTGGTAAATCTGAAAATGATAAAAGTCAATAACATATTCTAGTTAGTTTGTAATACCTGTATACGCAGGTATTTAAAAGACATTGTGTATGTAGCCCTCAGCCTCTTACTCTACTCTGCAACGGCCTGCTGCTGCTGCGTTTACTCAGTGTTTGAGTAGCTTATTGGTGTGGGCAGCTGTCTTCAAAGAACCAGGCAGGAGAGGTAGGGGGCAGCATTCTTATTTCATTATTATACTATTATCGTTTGTGGGGTGAGTAGTAGGCTAGCCCAAGGCTAAGCTACTTTTTGGCCCTGGGAAAATCTGTTACGGAGTTTTTATGTAGGGGGTAAGGGACAATGTACAGAAATGAAAGAATACCATGCTTTTTAAAATCATATCATTTTGTCTATTGCCTATGTTATGCCAATGCAGCTGTGTGCCTCTTTACAAGAAAATTCAATAAGTCTAGGCGTATTTGTAAATGTAAATCCATCACTCACCAACATGAAAAGTGAGTCAGCAGGCAGCATTCTGATTTCATTATTAGGCCATTAATTGTTTAACTAGTAGTAGGCCTAGGCTAAGCTACTTTTTGGGCCTGGAAAAAAATTAGTTTGGGGAAGTTTTTATGTAGCCTAGGGTTAGGCTGGCTAAAGACAATGTAGGCTACAGTGTTATGCCAATGCAGCTGTGTATCTGTTACTCAGAATCCAATAATTCTGGACCTGACTGCATCCTTATGTAAAAAAATAAAAAATAAAAAACCTCACCCCACAGTTTCTATTCATGTTTTGTTGAGGCAGGTTGAGATTGCATCCCCAGAAGAGGAGAGAGGTAGTGAGAGAGAGGAGAGAGTCGGCGAGAGAAAGGAATGTGTCAATGAGTGAGAGGAGAGTATCTGTGAAAGAGAGGAGAGAGTCGGCGAGAGTGAGGAGAGACACAGCGAGAGTGAGGAGAGCTGAGAGCAGGAGGACATAGATTACTTTGCCCGTCCTGAGCCTTCTATGTTACAGAGCTTTTTGGATCACCGCCCACAACATAATGCCAAAAATCCAGTAGTGCAAAGGGTATTCACCTGTAAAACTGGAACCAACAGGAGGTGGCTAACATTTTGTGAGAGACATCACGCATTGTTTTGTTTTGTGTGTATGGCTTTTGGGAAGATCAGTGACACAACCACATTCATTATTGGAATGTCTGATTGGAGGCATGTACACCAGTGCACAGAAGAGCATGAAAAGAATAGTGCACACCGAATCTGTACCGAAGCTTTTTTACTAAGGTGCTCAGAAGCAGATATCAACAGCATGTTTGCTGGTAGTCAGCTGTCTGCTCATAGGGAACAGGTCAGAAAGAGACGCCGGGTGTTGGAGCGTGTCGTGGACGTGGAGAAAGTGATAGGGACGAGGGGGCTGAGCTACAGGCATACAGAGATTGAGGCAGCCTACACACTGAATGATGACACAATTGACCATGGGAACTTTTTGGAACTCATCCTTTTATTAGGAAAATATGATGTCTGCCTAAAAGAACACCTTGACGATTGTATTGAAGCAAAAAATTACATGAATCCAGTGGAACAAGAGGTCGAGGATCACTTATCACCCTTCTCTCCAAAACTACAGTTAATACAGTTATTGATACAATTGGGCACCTCATTCAAGACTGCATTTCAAGTGAAGTACTGAAAGCTGGAATGTTCTCCATTCAGCTAGACACAACATATAACACATAACCTCTCATGATCAGTCTTCAATCATTTTGAAATATGTTACTGAGGCTTGTTGCCATCCACTGGACAATACTTTTTGAACTTGGTCACAGATGTCTTGGACCATCTGAAGCTAAACAAAGACACTTGCATAGGAAATGCCACAGATGAGGCAGCAAATATGCAAGGCCATTATAAAGGACTTTCAGCACTGATGACTTCTCAGTCACCCACTCATGTCCATGTCTGGTGCTATGCACATGTTCTCAATCTTGTGCTGTCAGACACAACACAAATTGTAATTGAAAGTGGATCACTGTTCAGTCTACTGGACGATATTGCCGTCTCCATCAAGGACTCCTATCAAAGGGTCAATCTGTGGGAGAACCAAGCACAAGATAAAAGCACAGTAGGTGCCTCTATCCAATTGGGGAGACAAGGTGGTGGTCCAAACATGATGCACTCAAAAAAGTGTTTGGACATTTTGGGAAACCACAGAATGGTTTGTTCACAGATGCAGTCCTGACACTGGCAGCCATAGACGACAAAGAACGTGAAAAAGCAACTGTACGTGCCAAAGCATGTGGTTTTAAAGAGGGTCTCTTGAAATATGAGACCATATTAACAGCTCAGATATTCCTGAGAGTATTTGAGCTAACAACACCCCTGTCTAAATACCTCCAGACAGAAGGCATGAATATCCTTTCAGCCCATCGTATGGTGATTGCCACGCAAGAGGGCCTGAAAAGCATTACCAGAGGTTTTAAAAGTGTGAAAGCAGCTGCAGACACTTTTGTACAATGGACAAATGACAATATTGAGAAAATAGTGGAAGAAACGGATGTTGAAGTTGAGAGTGCATTGCCTCATAAAAGTGGAAAGAAAAAAAAACAGAGCAGGAGAAATGGCTCAAGATGAGCCTCTAATGGATGCTGACAGAGCATTTGAAGTCAGTATCCACAATAGAATTCTGGACATTGCTCTTAAGGCCATTCATAGAAGGTTTGTGACACATGGTACTCTTTTCGCCGCTTTGGCATGGCTGGACCCAAGGAGCTTTGAACAGATCTGGACCACAACTCTTCCCAACAATGCTTTAGAAGTCTTGAGCAGATGCCTGGTGAAATTCGACAGCAGTGCAACAGTAGACAATCTTCAATCAGAGCTGAAATGTTTAGCAGGACAGTGGAACAGACTGAAAGCATCCCATCTAGAGGATTACATGACCAGAACAATGGAAGATGGAACTGAAGGACAAGAAGAGGAAACAGATATTGTGGATAAAACCTGTGCCTCCTGTAAAAATTGCCCACTGTGCTGCTATCAGATTCTCTAGCAGATTGCCTATCATCTCCTTGGCCTTGCTTATAAGTTCTTGCTGACCCTTTAACTGACCCAGGTGGCCTGTGAAAGAACATTCTCTACCCTCAAGTTCATCAAAAGCAGACTTAGGAGCAACCTGTCAGCAAGCAAACTGGAGGCGTTTATGTTGATGGCCACTGAGAAAGACATCCTTCATGGCATTAGACAAGACATCATAGATGGCTGAGAAGAGTGAATTACTGAGAAAGCTGCTCTTGTAAGGTAATACAGTGAGAGGAACTTGAACAGATTATCACTGATTATGAAAATATTCACTGCAATGTAACAGTTGTCTTATAAATCCTACAAGCCTGAACCTCTCCTCCTCTCTGACAGGATTCCAACACTCAAACACTGACTATTCTCTCTCTCTCTC
>JBBMOE010000009.1:15275669-15294644 GCA_037975065.1 Chaetodon trifasciatus | reverse complement strand
ACACACACACACACACACACACACACACGCACACACACACACACACACGATGCCTTCACTTGTTTGTTATAGGAGGAGTCCTTTAGGGGATGACTTCACTTGCATCCCTTTTCCTTGGTAAGTTCACAGTTAATACATTTAATACAAAAGACACAGATGATCCTCTCATTCTCTTTCTATCTGTCACACACATACAGGATGATGTCTTCATTTTTAGGGGTTTTGTCCAAGTTCACAGGCCTTCTTTATTCAGCACTGCTTTGTGAGGTGACAGTGAGGTGAAGCCACCAGAAGCCATGACTGTGTCTGAGCGGCCCGCCGACCAGTCAAAGCCTGGCTGGCAAACACCCACACAAAGCACACAAAAACAAACTAGAGCTGACGGAAAACAACACTAAACCCACACAACTAACAATATATCAAAGAATATCAACATTACAAAAGGAAGTTAAGAAAGAAAAAAGTCTCTCACTCAAGATCACTCTCTGCCTCTTCCACTCACACACCTCTCACAGGAAGAAGAAGAGGGAGTGAGCGTGAACGTGTTGTTGTGTGATGAACCGGTATGTCTTTCCTCTCTGGTCTTGTGTGAATTGTACGTCTTGCTTGTTATTGAGGTTCAGACCAGACCAGAGAGAAACAGCAGGAACTGAATGCAGCCGGCAGGTGGCAGCATTTCCCTATGTTCAACACAGTGTTCAGGTTAATGCATGAAGTCACTCAAACTTACTGTACAGGTCATGTTAAACTGAAGTGTAATCGATCAGTGTGCAGTTTGTACAACCATGATTCCAAAAAACTTGGGACACTGACATAATTAATCAATTGAATTACTGAATTTAACTTGCAATCATAGTTGATTTACAGGCCAGTAACAGCTGAGTCAACACTAAACCTGACCGGGTTAGGCCTCAGTTATTCTCAGACTGTGCAGGTAAAGAACAAATCACACCTTAAAACAGATGTGAGATCTGTAAATGGTGCACAGGAGCACCTGATGTTGTCATTTGGTAGGTAAAGTACAGGCCACCTGCAACAATTTGAAATTTACAGTAGTTTGCAGTTTCAGCCTGAGTGGAGTTCAAACATCTGTTGAACAACACTGCCCTCAAGTGACGAAAGTGAGCAGAGCAGCAAGACCATCTCCAGACAGAACATTTTAGATTTTTTCAGTGATAATAGAAACTTTAGGTTATCTAAGATGTTTAACAGTGGCTGAGTGTAGTGTGAGCAGAATAATATCACTAAGAACCGTACCGTCTGAACCTACACAAACTAGTTTGACAGTGCTCTATTAAACATGCTCTCCAACAGCACTTCTGCCCTAGAGAATGAGTGTTCAAGGAAACAGTACTGCAGTCAGTGAATATAATATATAATATATAATATATGTAATATAATAGAAGCACACATTAGAATTCAGTACAATGGAATGCATACCTGTTCAATACTCCTCTCCTTCATCATCCTCCTCTCCCAGACTATCAGTACCAACCTCCTCATAATCCTTCTATGTGGGGGGGCTATCCCAGCTGTCGATGGGCGAGAGGCGGGGTACACCCTGAACCGGTCGCCAGCCGACTGCAGGGAAACAGACATACAACCATTCACGCTCACACTAACACCTAGGGACAATTTAGAGTCACCAATTAACCTAATGAGCATGTTTTTGGTCTGTGGGAGGAAGCCGGAGTGCCCGGAGAGAACCCACGCATGCACGGGAAGAAGATGCAAACTTCACACAGAAAGGCCCGCCCGATCAGCGACCTTCTTGCTGTGAGGCACGCGCACTACCTGCATAGCCACCATTTCCAAATTATTACTTTTTTATTTATAGATTATTTGATTGATTTGGTTTCTCTTTCCATTCATCCGTTATCTGCACAGTGTGGCTGTAACAGTGATTCATATTCTGTAAATATAATTCAATTGCCTATATAATTAATTACAACATATAGTAATTATAGTTGTGTTTTTGTTTATTCACAACTGAGCAACTTTGTCTGATTTTTTGTCAAGCTGCTGTTTCCAAGGTCAAGAAAGGGCATTTTAGATCAGACCATATATTTTTGAGACTGAATTACATGGCTGATGATGATTGATGATGATTCTGCTTCCCTTTCATTTTTTCTTATTCCTTTTCTTTTTCATCCTCAGCTTTAACTGACCCTGTTGAAAAATTAAAAATTATTTTTTTTTTTTTATGTTTGAATAGGAGAAGCTTTTAGTCTATTAACAATAACAGCAACCACAATCCACAAACTCAGATGATTTGGAGCCTGGTTTGTGTGTCTAAAGTGTCTCAGTCTTCTTACTGAGCTGCATAAAAGACTGAGTGTGTCCCACTGTGGAACAACACTGCCTTCATTTCCCTCATGGTATGTGTATGTATGTAGTCAGTGGCAGCTACCAGAAACCTGCCAGCCTGTCACTGGAAGTGCTGGCTAATGCTAACTTCCACTGCCGCTCTTTGATCCTCAAGAGCAATTGCCATGGGAACCATGGAAGAATGCATTAGAAACAGGAAATGACATTGAACTATCGCTGGGCACTGGGGTTCTGTCCAATTAGAAACAACTGTGGTTCGTTCTTTTCCGTGTTGCTGTGTTTGGACCCTCAGGGCCACTGTAACACTAACAATCACACTAACATTCACGCTTACACGTCTAACCTTCGTATCTTTGTACGTGTGGGAGGAAACCAGAGCACGTGGAGAAAACCCACCCAGACACGGGGAGACCATACGGACTCCACACAGAAAGGCATGCCTCCTGTGTGGTGACAGTACTGAGTACTGCACCACCATGCTGCACGATCACTTATAAATACAAATTAGAAATTTCTGATAATCGTTATTATCGATAAATGTAGAATTCAGATTCATAGTCGTTTTTATGAAACATTGGCTGAAGCAATGACTCTAGAATCTGTGTTAAGGATTTAAACTACAGTTGAAAATTGCCCAGCTTGCCCTGGTTAGATGGTGTGAGGTACTGCGTGTGTTCAAGGTTGTGGTAGGGCTCCATCAGGTGGTTGGTACAGTCTGACAGGGTTTTACTCCTGTTGGCTTTTACGCTGTGGACAGAAAAGGGATCTCACTGTCCTTACAACGCGCTTACCAAATTTTCAGTAGATGGTCAAGCCAGCGACGCAACAAACTTCTGGACCTGACTTCAGCAGCAGGAGTCTCTGACTGCTGGGGCTCTGCAGCGGGAGCCTCCACCCTCTGCTCCTCGCTCTCTGGGATGAAATAGGATTCAGCTAAGTCCCGTTTCAGCTGGCCTCTTTCATCATGGGTGAATTCTGTCGTGGTGGTTGTGATGGCGGAAAACTCATCCATCATTTTCTGCTTGATAGCAAGTTGCTGCATTTGTGTTTGTATCAACTCCTCTTGATAACAGTTGAGCTGCTCAGCCTCCTTCAGTTTGTGCTGAAGATTTTCCACTCTTGTCTTCAAGAGTTTGTTCTCTTCATCTTTTTCCTGTGTCAGAAGCTTGAGATCAGCCAACTCACTCATATGCTTCTTCTCCTGAGAATTGCAGAGTTTTAGCTTCAGCTATGCTGACTCTAATTCCTTCCTCAACAATTCAACCTTGTCCGACAGCTCCTCAACATCTTCTGATAGATATTGATTCATGGCAGTTTTTGTGTCCAGGTCAGATCAAAGCTTGGCCACTTCGTCGCGATAGGCTTGCCGAGTGTCTTCAAGTTGATTATTAAGATCAGACACGTTTGTCTGTAGGTTCTCAACATCTTTGGCTTTCACATTCCACGCTGATTCAAGCAGAGCCACCACAGCAGTGAGATCCTCATTCTCCTTTTTCAGAATCTTCTGCTGCTCCAGAAGATTCTGAAAGGCTGCTCTTCCATCTCTGCATCCTGCAGCCTTTCAAGCCTTGTCATGTGTGACGCCTGTGTGTCCTGTGAACTACACAGGAGATCCCTTACATCATTTATATTATTGTACATCATTGGCACTTTGTCCATAGTCCTTCACAGCCTCTGAAATTAGTCGTAGATATGTGGTATGTTGTATTCTGAAAATGATTCGCCTTTTGAGGATATTTATGAATAAAGCATGGTCAGATTGTGACGTTATATATCATCAAAGGCAGTGGTGCATCACAGGCACCGGTGATGTCAAGACATATGATGTTGAGTGCTTTGTGGGCCAGGTGTGTGTTGTAAGTGTCCTGGAGGGAGGGGAGGGGGGCACCGATGATCCTGCTCTTACTATGCGCTGCAGGGTCTTCCAGCAGGATACAGTGCAGCCACCATACCACACAGTAATGCAGCTGGTCAGGATGCTCTCAGTGGTTCCACGGTATAGGTGTGCATGATGGGGACTGGTGCTCTGGCTCTTTTCAGTCTGCGGAGCAGACAGCACCACCGTTGATGGTCAGTGGGGGGTACTGAGTGAAGGCTCTCCAGAAGTCGACAACATTCTCCTTCGTCTTCTCCACATTGAGAGAGAGATTGTTGTCTCTGCACCATGCGGCCAGTTGGCCCACCTCGTCCCTGTAGTTTAACTCATCGTAGTTACTGATGAGCCCCACCACAGTAGTGTCATCCGCATTTGTTGAAGAGGTTGGTGTTGTGTGTTGGTTTGCAATCGTGGGTCATCAGGGTGAAGAGGAGGGGGCTGAGCACGCATCCTTGGGGGGGCCCTGTGTTCAGCATGATGGTGCTGGATGCGTTGCTGCTGATCCGGACTACCTGTGATCTTCCGGTCAGGAAGTCCAAGAACCAGTTGCAGAGAGAGATGTTTGGTCCTAGACAGTCCAGCTTCTGTATCAGCTGCTGGGGGATGATTGTGCTGAACTAAAGTCTAAGAACAAAAGTCAAAAGAAATCAACAGAAGTCTATGTACAGAAGTCAAAGGTAAAGCCGTGAGCTTAGTTTGTGGTCCACGGGTTGCTGTGTTCAAGGATTACAGTTTGAATCACCACTACGTGACCAAACACGAGGAGAAATACAAGAACTTGTCGGATCAAGAGCGCGCTAGGGAATCGGATGCTTTGCTAGCTAAGCTGCAAAATCAAAGGACTTTTTACTAAACTTTACACATCCAGAGATGCAGATGTCAAGACAAGTTATGTCATATCCACAAAATGGCTAGAAAAAGTAAACCGTTTTCTGACAGAGAGTTTATTAAGTAGTGTTTGTTGGACTCTGCATCACTAATATGCCCGGAGAAAAAAAGAGCCTTTGAGAACGTCCCCCTCTCCTGACGTCTTGTAACGCCCTTCAGCCAGATTTCAATGTACTTGTTCAAGCCCAAGACAGACTGGATTTTTCCCGCTGAACAAGTAAAATAAAGTGTATCTTTAACATACTGCAAAACACCCTTTCATTATTTGTGAAGATTAACTTGTAAAAAATAAAATGAAGCACAGGGCTCTCAAGTCTCACGCATTGAGCATGAGACACACGCATTTCAACCCGTTCACACGCTTACACCCCACACCTTGTATTTCTCACACAGAAAAATTACCAGGATAGCGCCCACCAAATTGTGCTGCTATTTTTTATAACAATCTCACTCTGAACTCATTTGAAAACTTGAGAGCCCTGCAAAATCAATTCATTTACACTGGGTGTTGTTTAACAGATGTTAGAACTCCACTCAGGCTGAAATGGTTAACTAATCTAAATTTCAAATTGTTGCAGGTGGCCTGTACTTTACCTACCAAATGACTTCTTCAACATCAGGTGCACCATTTACAGATGTCACTTTTACAAATTGAAGCTGTTATTTGTTCTTTACCTGAGATCTGCCTGAGAGGAATTGTGGCCAAACCTGGTCTGGTTTGGACTCAGACTTGGAGGGTAGGAGGCCCAGGAGGTGATTAGAATTGTGCAAGAGCACCATATTAAGGATGTTTATGCAGTACTTGAAGACACTTTGGTTATTGTCTGTATTTGTTCACAGTGTATGTTACCAGTAGCAGAAAAATAAACTGCATTAATAGTAATTACTATTGAGACTCTTTCCTTTGTATGATGTTTGCAAGATAAGAGGAAAACATCTAATTAATATTTGAATGATCTCATAAAGAATTTATGCCCACAAAAGCGTATTTTGTTTAGAAAGCCAAATTCTACCAGAAAACCTTATCAAAATTTGTAGTAAATGAAATGCAACAGTACATCAAAACCTTGCAGCACTCCAGCAATGAAGATTTTATTCACATTGTATACCTTACACTCACACCAGACATGTTAATCTGAACTGTTCAATCAAAACACTCACTTTTCAGAGAAAGTGCTGTTATCTCTTCAAAATCTGTTTATTGATCCAATATTTGTCATTTTCTAAGAATATAGTCCTTGCTCAAATATTAAATATTAATTCTTGTTTACTGTACAAGTTGTTCACATACAGTTATTGTCTGGAGAGATTTCTCATCATCTGTGGCAGACCCCAAGAAATAGACGACGGCGCGCAGGCCACTAGGTGTCGTGATGAGTTCACATTGTTGCTGACGCAACACTCAGCAAAGTAGAGGAAGAGACGGCAGATACCGCACCTTCGACTAAGGTAAGCGAACAAAGAGCAACTATAAAAATACAAAATGACAGAACTAGAAGACAATATGTTTCACGGTTTATCTAGTCAATTATCCTACAAAATGAACTGTGAACGTCCTCTGTCTTAAGGTCGTCTATTTCAGGACAACCGACTCAAGCCATTTTAGCAGATAAGTAGCTAACGTTTACCAGCTAACTTTCCTTTAGCTATTCGCTTTGGACAGATGGGAACTTCAAGTTGTCAAGTGTCTGGAAGTGGAAGTTTAGAATTCGGGTGAGAGATTTCAAAATAAAATTCAGACTGACAACGAGGCGCCGAAACGGCCTGTGTATAAACATGGCCGTGTTATTTTGAAGGACGTATTCATTGTTATTCATACTTTGTACTACTCGACTTGACGCAGCCAAGAACTTTAATAGCTAAGTTGCTAGCTAACTAATGTTAGCAGGTTAAAGCATTTGTTTATGGAGCTGTAGATTAACGGAAGCTCCGCCAACTTGAAATTCTAAACCATAATTGAGTTAAGGTTACGACAAAGTATATTAAGTCTTTACACAGTTCATTTCACTGTTTACGTAGTTTATTGAACGTATGGCTACGTTGCAACCGACACAAACAACTTTAGTAGCTAGCGATACGTGTTGTTGACACTAGCTGGGTCAGTCCAGTTTTGCCAAGAGCTGAACTAAAGTAGCTACATGACACCACTCAGATTTTCTGAATAGCCACCATAACTGTATGTTTGCTTTGTGTTTTAATGGAGGAGGTGACAATGAGCTCTCGGTGAAGTTCTGTACGAGTGTAGCTTTCGGCCACAATAATCCATAACGTTTACGTCAAACTCTTTACGTTATGACCAGTATCAGGTTCCCGGTCTGCGTTTTCGCCAACATCCCAGATTCCTATGGTAGAAAATTGCAATTTTGACAGTACATTTTACTGTTCTTCCCAGACTGTTGTTAGACTTACAAAAGCTGCGGTTGTGGCCTGTATAGTTCCGTGTTCTAACATATAAAGCGTTTATATGACAACTCATGTAGTTATACAAACGGTGGCGAATATTGATTGAAGTGTAATTAATTTAACAATCAATAATTTAGGCGTATTAAATTCTAACCGCCACAGATTTTTGAACTTATTTTCCATGAAGTGACGTCTGTATTAGCTTGACAGGATCGGTGTCAGATCAACATAAAGACTACAGGACAACGTTAAATGATGGGTTCAGTGGAAGTATGAAAGCATCCAGTAGGTTTCAATGTAGGTATGTGAGTCTTGTATAAAGATTAATTTGAAAATTATGTTACTGCGAGTTATGGAGTTTCAGTTCTTCCTTTTTCCAACCTTTAGAGCAAAACATGTCAAAATTGGTTTAGGATCGCCTGCAACTTTGATTGCAATGCATTGGGTTGTGAAGTGTGCCACAATGAATTTCAACACACTATGTCTTGGTCAGTCAAATAGCTGATAGTCAAATGATTTACTGCTATTGTTGTATAGACTTCATGGTCCTCCCACCAATATGATGTCATGTAAACAGTACAAACTGCAGGTATGAATTTACCTACTGTGCAATTCTTTGTTTTTAAATCATTGTGAGTCCACCACAGCAGAATTCACAGTATTGACTGTGATACTATTGAGTATACTAATGAATGAAGTGAGAAAATACACTTATCTGAAGGATTTTGTGTCATGATTATGTTGCGTCACTACCTGTAATACTACCTGTTAATACCTGTTTATGAAGTAAGTATTAAGTCTAGAAACCGATTGGGATCCAGCTGGCCTCAAAACCCAATCTATCTCACTGACAAGTTTGTGCTTGCACAAATCATATTTCCTCATCATTTCTTCATAGCTGCTCTGTCACAATGTTGTCAACATTGTTCTTGCTCAGACAGCAGAGCCAGCTCCTTTCCTTCCTCTTTTTCTCAGCCAGCAGACACCTCCTTTCATAGTATGAATTTTTTTTGTGCTCGTCTCAATAATGTAACATACGACCTTAGCATAACAAGTACGTTTTAATAGAATAAACTTTTTTTTCAGCCCTCCATTAGCCCATCTTATCTCTTGCTCCTCAGTGGTCCAGTGTTTTTTTCTCTGCTGTGTGGCAGCCATCTGATTGGACATACAGCTGATGCCATGTATTGTACTGTGGACTTACTCTCTGCTCACGTCATTGACTGCGTGTCATTCCAGGTAAAGCATGGCAATGACTGGCCAGAGCTCGTGCTCCTCCATGAGTAACCACACCAAGGAGCGGGTCACCATGGCCAAAGTGACCCTGGAGAACTTTTATAGTAACCTCATTGCCCAGCACGAGGAGAGAGAGATGAGGTAACATCCAAAAGTTTGAGTCTGCACACTGGCTTTTTGTAGCACTCTGCACTACACACTGAATTTTGATGACCATGGTGCTATAAACATTCTAACAATTTAATTCTCACTGAAACTGAAAAGTGATTACTGTTTCTGCTTATGTTTTGATACACAAACACACATAAAATAAACACTATTCACATTTTAGTTTTTTTTTTTTTTGGGTGTGTTTCATCAGGAGGTGTGTGTTATGTCACAGTCAAGTTGCGGCTAGGCCACTTCCTGTTGTCAGAGTTGTCATCAGAGTATACTCCTGATTTGTTTAGTATAGTGGCTGGATGATTTATTTTTTCCTTGACATTTTTTCAGTGCAGATTTTAATAACATGATGATGATGATGATGATGTTAAGAGTGTAAGGGTACACAAAATGCGTGGTTCAGTACATATGATGGTTTGAGGGTCACGGTAGGAAAACACAAAAGTTAACGTCATCATTCACTGGTGGGAATTTGTACTATTTGCATCTTTCAAACTCAAAACCTCAAGCTTATAACACTGTGTCATGAATTTCTAGTATCCAAGCCCAAGTGTAGGGTGTAGTAATATACTAAGTCAAAGCATTGAAGTATTTGATTTCATCCTTTTGATTGTTTTGTGTGTATATATAGATAGTCTTGTGCTGTCAACACTGGAAATAATTTGACACATTTTGATGTACAGTACCAGTCAAAAATTTGGACACACTTGCTCATGTACTGTTTTTTCTTAATTTTCAATTTTTCTACATTCTATATTGATACTGCAGACATCAAAACAATTAAAGAACACATATGGAATTACGGGGTAGACAAAAAAGTGTAAACAAAACAAAATATGTTGTATTTTATATTAGTAGCCACCTTTTACTTTGTCAGCTTTGCACACTGTTGGCATTCTCTTAGCCAGCTTCATGAAGTCGTCACCTGGAATACTTTTCTAACAGTCTTGAAGGAGCTCCCATACAGCACCTGGCTGCTTTTCTTCACTCTGCAGTCCAGCTCATCCCAAACCATCTCAACTAAGTTTACTTTGGGTGATTGTGGAGGCCAGGTCATCTGATGCAGCACTCCATCACTCTCCCTCTTGGTCAAATACCCAAAAAGATTAACCTAAAACACTAAGCAATGAACAGACCACTGAAACTGGTCACTTAATTCAGCCAAAACTCTGCTCTGACACTTACAAAGTCCAGACATCTTGTTTTGTGCCCACGCCTTTCATAGCCTGGAGGTGTGTTCAGATGACATAATATGTGGAATCAGCATGCTGTGGTAGCCATGCTGGTTCAAAGTGCTTTGAATTTTAGTAAATTACCAACATTGTCACCAGCAAAGTACCCCCACACCATCACACCTCCTCCTCCATGCTTCATTAAGTCTAAGTCTGAGTTCGCTGTGGGATAAAGAGAAACCATTGAATAAAAAGGTGTGTCCAAACTTTTGACAGCTGCTGTAACTGATGTTAGGACCAACTTGGGATTCAACATTCTATATATGGGCCTTTTTGGGTACATGCTAAATATCCCTTATGCAAAGTGAGCAGGCACCTTTTTCTTGCCTTCTCGCGATCATCACTGATATCATGTGGTGTGTGTGTACTACTTTGTGTCTGGTAATACATTGTCTTTTCAGGCAGCAGAAGCTGGAGAAAGTGATGGATCAGGAAGGCTTGGCTGATGAAGAGGTGAGGGACAGATACACTCCTGCAGTGTTTTCTCAGCATGCTTTGTGGCAGTATAGGAAAATGCACTCACAGGGTACATCCCAAGTCTCTTATTTGATTTTTCCTTGTTTGAACTGAAAGTTGTTGTTGTCTGCCATCTTGAAGGCTGTCACATTTGAGGCTGATGAGCCTTGGGGATATGGGTTACATCATTTCAATTTCACTGAAACATTCAGCCAACTAAATGATTTGTAGTGTTCAAAAAACACCATAATCAGATTCTGGGTTATAAAATAATGACTCCACATTCAGAATATCAGTAAATACAGATGCAGATAATGAATAAATGTTCTAAATGCACTCTGCCAGTAGAAATGTTTTCTGTGCTTCTGAGCAGGACTCAGTTCACAGTGTAAATGCAGAGTGAAGGTTGTTCTTCATGTGCAGGTGTTTGTTAAACAGGTTACAGGCCACAGAGAGAGAGCACTGCTGCTCTGGCTCTGATAACTGTGTGTCTTTGTCAGCATTAGCACAGACACATTCATCCAAACTGTACAGCTGTTAAAACCGACAAACAGCTGATCCAGCTGTGATCAGCTGCTGCTGTCATCAGAAACGGACGTCTTCATGAGACTCATGAGGAAAGGACGTCTTATTTCTTTCAAAATGTGTTTCCTCATTTCTTTTCTTCTCACATGGTTTCCTTGTGTCTGTCCATTCATCTCGCAGGGAAGAACTAAGACACAAAGAGACTAAGTGAGAGAAATGTGGATACAGTTTAAAAGACTTGGGATGTGCCTACGGTGTTTGTCAATCTGCTCGAACAGTGCTATAATATGCTCAATGTTTATTTCCTGTAAATGAATAGTAAGCTTTTATAATGATTGTCCTCACAAGCTTTTTAGCAAATGTCATGTGCATATGTGACAGCACTCTTACTGCACTGTCATCATAAGATCTTACATTCTTGGAGGAATTGTATAATAGTGAATTTCAGTCACTGCTTTAGAAACCTACATTTATTAATGAATGAAGTCGTTAGTGTGCATCACACAGAATGGTGTTTTTAAAAGTAGTGTCTCTGCTCTACAGAAACGTATGCGGCGTTCGCAGCATGCACGGAAAGAGACTGAGTTTCTGCGCCTGAAGCGCACTCGACTGGGGCTGGAGGACTTTGAGTCTCTCAAGGTGATTGGCAGAGGAGCTTTTGGAGAGGTAAAAACCTTTTACATATTACTTGAAACATGATTCCCTTGTGCTATTGTGATCAGTTTTCAAGCACAGGTCACAGTACTTATATAATACTATAGTAAAAACCAACACACCTTCAAAAATCTGCAAAGTTTTGATCACAATTCACTCAGGGGAGAACGTACTGTATCATATATAACGGTGTGGTTTGCCCAACATGCACTCTCATCCATAAATTCCACTGGGCATGGCAGCACCACGTTCCAGCTGTGACTGCAGCCATTCAAGACAATGTTCACAGTATTACCAGGCACGCCGTGCTGTGTTTCAGATGCAGCCTACAAGTGGCTTTCCATTAAGCTCTGTGGAGAATACGCACCTCGTCTATTCTTGACAGATAGCGTGTCAGGCTGCACAGAGCAAATTTAGCCAGACATGATGCCTGACACAAGAACGGCATAGAGAATCTGGTAAATTTTCTAAATAAAACACCCTGTGCAGACTCCCGATTGTATATCAACAATACACTAAACACTACTAAAACACACATAAAAGGAAACCTTTTAACTATGTAGCCTACTTAGCCATAGTACAAAGAATGACCAAATCAGCAAAAGCAGCAAAATCAGAGCAAGTCAACAATCAGGCAAAATGCTCCACGCTTATATTTTACATGACTTTCTTTCAGTACTATTATACCATAAAGTGTTATTTGTCCCACTGTTCAAGCCTCTGTCAGGTTGGTATGAGCTTTGTTGTGTTTGCTTCCAGGTTCGTCTGGTGCAAAAGAAAGACACCGGTCATGTCTATGCCATGAAGATCCTCCGCAAAGCTGACATGCTGGAGAAAGAGCAGGTGAGGCAGCAAAACACATACACTGGAATGTTGCTTTGCATCCATTTGCCATCTTTGAGTTTAATGTGTGTTGGTGTGTGTGCCCCTCTCTTTTTGTTAGGTTGGTCATATCCGTGCTGAGCGGGACATTCTGGTAGAGGCTGATAGCCTGTGGGTGGTCAAAATGTTCTACAGCTTCCAGGATAAGATGAACCTCTATCTCATCATGGAGTTCCTGCCTGGAGGTATGACCCTCTACTTCAGAACCCATCACAAACCAACTAACCTTTGGTTTAACACAGGTGTTCTGGCACTGCAACTTCTAATCAGGAAAGATCTTCATGATTTTGGCTAATAAACTTCTAAGAACTGTGGAACCAGAGAATATAATCTCAGGAACAAAACTAAAATTAAATTCCAGTTTTTCCATTCCTGTGTGCATTTCCACTACATCTGAGGAACCAAGAATATCAGTGAAATTAGACAGATCATGGATCCAAAAATTTTTTTTGAAACATTAAATTTGATTTCTCTCTCTTAGTCTCTTTCTCTCACAGTCACAGATCAGCAACGACTAACATGGATTTAAAACATTCTTAAACAATGAGAAATGTCCTCGTTCTATTATCGATGGTGCTCCTGAGGATTTAATTGTTTTATGAATGAATGTAGTACACAAAGCAGCTGTTTTTCCTATGTTTGACCAATCAGTGATGGTCAACCCTACAAACCGCGCCCCCTAAGTTCCTGACCCATGAGGCAGTTCTACCACTGGAACAGGGACTGTTAGGGAAGGCTTTTGTCCAACAGTATAACATGATGAGGGCCGGTGTGACTGTGGTATTTACTGTTGTGACATAGGAGACATGATGACCCTGCTGATGAAGAAAGACACTCTGACAGAAGAAGCTACTCAGTTCTACATAGCAGAGACGGTGCTGGCCATTGACTCCATCCATCAGCTGGGCTTTATTCACAGAGACATCAAACCAGACAACTTGCTGCTGGACTCCAGGGTGAGTCATGGTTAACTACACTACTGTGCTCAGCTGGAGACCGATGGCATTGGAGAGGTTACTTCCGCCACTTGAATTCTGTCAGTTCACTATTTACAGTGTAATATTGTGTTTTGCGTTTCCAGGGTCATGTGAAGCTGTCTGACTTCGGCCTTTGCACGGGGCTGAAGAGGGCACACCGTACTGAGTTCTACAAGAACCTGAACCACAGCCTGCCCAGTGACCTCAGTAAGCAAAGTCAGGCAACCCCCTCCATTTCTTTCAATTATAGCTTGCATGCAACCTCAGCCACTTGAATTTGTTCATTTTTTATGGCTCATTTCATTGAAACACCAATCTTTCAGCTTTCTTTGGATACTGAGTCGTCTTGTCTCCACAGCCTTCCAGAACATGAACTCCAAGAGGAAAGCAGAGACCTGGAAGAGGAACAGGAGGCAGCTGGTAGGTCTGAACAGAGATGTGATTACTCAAAGGTTGGCTTTTCATCCACAATTGCAGAGATTATGAAGGGAACATATGTGTGTGTGCAACACAGTTAAAAAGAAAATGTGTCAATATTGCATGTTTTTCTTATGCAATAAATCAGCTAATTATCCTGGCTGGGTACCACACAAACTTGGCATTGGATGTCTGGTCAGATTCTTAATCTTGTTTACTTTTTCTCCGATCAGATAGTTGCTTACTTAAATCCAAATTTTGCCAGTGTTGGACTGTATTTTATTTAGATCTTACTGTGTTTTGACAACCTTTAATATTTGGCAAGTTCACGTTTTTTCAGTGGAGGAAAAGAGGCATGTAAATGAACATGATTATTTCTCAATCTAAAAAGTATAGTTTTGGTTTCATTGCCACTGCTCATCATATTGACAGTGACACTGAAAATAGCCTCTAACTTGCTGTCTGTTCTTCACCACTCTTCCTCGCCCATGCCAGGCTTTCTCCACAGTAGGAACCCCAGACTACATTGCTCCAGAGGTCTTCATGCAAAATGGATACAACAAGCTCTGCGATTGGTGGAGCCTGGGTGTCATCATGTATGAGATGCTGATAGGTAATGACTCAGTCATGATAGATCAGTGTCCACCTTATTTAAATTCAGGGCTTTCAGTCCAGGCGAGACCAGATGTGATGGAAATGATGGTTGGTCTTTTTGCTGTCCTCACTGTCTGCAGGCTACCCTCCATTCTGCTCAGAGACACCTCAGGAGACATACAGGAAAGTGATGAACTGGCGTGAGACACTGACCTTTCCTCCAGAAGTGCCTATATCAGAGAAGGCCAAAGACCTCATCCTCAGGCAGGAATACACCTCTGTTCATCTCTCACCACTCTCACTTCTACAATGATGATAGATGCAACAACTTGTCAGTCACCAACATCTGTGATTGTACTTGTTTTGCATATAGAGTGCATTGTTTTGTTTTGAGCATGTCCTCTGTATCTAATACCTAATAGCACCTAAAATGGTTTTTATTGAGTTGTTGAATGTGTGTGATATTAAGTGAACACATGTTGTGAGCAGGTTCTGCTGTGAGGAGGAACACAGGATTGGTGCTGCAGGTGTGGAGGAGATTAAGTCCAATCCGTTCTTTGAGGGGGTGGACTACGACCATATCAGGTGGGCTCCATTATCACATGTTCATGTTACAGGACAGGTGTTACAGTGAGACATTTCAAATTGATTGATATTGTAGATTATGTAAACAACTATGTACAGATTTATTTATTTATTTTTTTTCACTTTGAGCCAGGACTGAGCTGTAACTGGGCACAGTGTCCTTCGGGTAGTGAATTTCCAAATGTGTGTTCTAAATCCATTGAAAGGGATTAACATTACAGAATGAGAAATCTCCATAGTTTTGTGTTTCTGTCATCTATTAGTGGCAGAATATGGCAGAAATGGAATATAATATTTATTATGTTTTCATTAGTGTGTAATCACCTGAAAATATAGCCATTCAAGATGAGATGCAGTGCAGAGTAGTAAAGGAGCTATTGCAGACTCTTCGCAGTAAGACCAACTTCATAGAAAACCCCTCTGATGTACATTGGTGAGGATTGTGTGATTGTTTTGGTGACGAGACAAGTATTCATCAAGTCACCTCAGAGATATTCTCACTGTTTGTCATGAGTGATGAATTCATCATAGAAATGTTAAGATCCAGATAAGGAAAGCCATTGGTAGCTTTGGTGAATTGTCCAACTCTTTTCTCTGACTTCTGTTGTCCAGAGAGAGACCTGCTGCCATTCCCATAGAGATCAAAAGCATCGACGACACCTCGAACTTTGATGAATTCCCTGATTCAGATATCCTCACACCAACAGGTATGCTGTCTGTTTCTGTGTAACGTGTTTCACATTTTGTGCCAGTGTCGTCATGCCATATCTAAATATTTGTTCTTTTTCCCCATTGCTTTTCTTCTCCATCTTCTCCTCCTCTCTCTCCAGTCACCCCAGTATCTAATCAGACTGAAGCCGACCTGAAGAACAAGGACTGGGTCTTCATCAACTACACCTACAAGCGCTTCGAAGGCTTGACTGCTCGAGGAGCCATACCGTCCTACATGAAGTCAGGCAAGAGATGAACCCTTTCAGACAGGCTTTTAACCAACACCACCATGAAACCTGAATGAGTCGTCCAAACCCTTTGCCTGAGGAACTTCAGCCCTGAAAGGCGAACTCTGTTCGTTCACTGGTGCCTGAGTGATGAGGATTCTCGTCACACAGGACCCTGCAAATAATAAAGGGGCTAAATTTTGTCTGTTGCTTTCCACCATAGGAACTGCTGCCTTCATTTCTGCAGGTTTCTACATTCTCTGACGCTTCCGAATTGGGATTAAAGTGATTGTGATTCTTTCCACTTGCCTTTTCCACCAGTGGATGCAGTGGGATGTCTTAACACCTGACACCAGCATCATTTACATTCCCTCTATAAACCAGCATCAGTCTGTTGGACATACCAAGGGCTCTTCTCCTTCCAAACAGGACATCCACTCCACTTACCCGTTTATGTTGACTTGTCAGCTGAAACATTGCATTAAGTCACCACTTGATGTGAATCAGGTGCTCTTCAGGGATTCTGTTCTAATGTTTCTTGTTGTTTTCTACAAGAGCTCACTATGAGGCTTCTCTAAAGTGCTGCTGGCTTCTTAAGATTACCCAACCAAAGACTGAGCTGAATGATGTTTCTGCTTGATCTCTCTCATGTCACTTCTTGTAACTTAAAAATGTAGTTTTATAGATTGACATTTGCAAGATTGCATGTTACAAAGAGTGAATATATGAGAATGGTGCATTTTGTTGAGTCTTGTTACATTTTCACAATGACCCACTTCTGTTCAAATACCTTCAGCACCTTATATGATGTTTTATCCAACTCCAGTGCTGTCAGGCCTACAGCTCATTGGTTTTGTGTTTAGATTGGTTGTTTTTATTGGACTGGAAAAGTATCCTTGTGGCCACACATGAGTTTGACAGGGACTGCGGTGTCTCCAAAATGAAGTTATCTGGTACCCCACAAATGTCTACATTTTACTATTTTAATGCCATGAACCTGTTGCAGACTTAGGTTTTAGTGTCACCAGCATGGGAAAGCCTAGGATATAAATGGGAAATCACTGCATTTATATAGTGCTTTTATCCAAAGCGCTTTACAAGATGTTTGCTGCTCATTCACACACACACACACACACACACACACACACACACACACACACACACACACACACACACACACACACACACACACACCAATTGCTCCAAGCTAACATGCAGGGTGCTGGCCTGACCATTGGGAGTAATTTGGCATTCAGTGTCCTGGCCAAAGACACTTTGACATGCGACCACTAGTCCTGTGGTGAGTGGACGACCTGCTCCACCTCCTGAGCTACAGCTGCCCCATGATCGTCATGGAACAAAAGATCTTCCCACTCAAAGTTAAACCAATGTAGTTCTTGTAGAGTGAGCAGTGGCCAAAAGCAGGGTAGACCGCACCCACTCTGTATATTGCTGTTCCCATTAAAAACCATGAAATCTCAACAGTAACAAGCACACCGTTTCTGGACAGGTCCGTTGCAGTTGACTGAGACTCACAGACACATACAGCCTTGTGGAAATAAATAATGTTTCATGTGTAGATCCCCACCTCTGTTTCAGGTATGGCATTCACAACACATTGGATTGGGTCAGTTGATGAACGAGTGACAAGTGATTTTCTGTTCATGGAAGCCAATGCAATGTCCTAACAAGAACGGCTGCGTAAACTTGTGTGTGTGCGTGTGTGTTTAAGAGACACTCAACATTCTAAAGAGTAAATCCACAGTGCAGCAGTGCTTGTCCTCTGCACCTGATCCAGTGTTATGTTTTCAGTTTAGAAGCACAGGGCTAAATATTTTCCACTGAACACAATATCCAAAATGCTGTCATTTAAAATGAATGTAAATGTTTTATGGCATCATGGAGAAAATAATTTTTTGCCACAGTAATTCCAAAATGCTGTTTGTGTGAATGTAGCTGGACCATACATGATTTTTGGGGGTTTTTGTTGTTTTTTTTGTCATTTTTTTTTAATGGTTGTTCTGGCGCATGAGGTGTAACTATGGAAGCCCATATTCCCCAAAAGCTAGAAAGGAAAGTTAGGAATGGTGAAAATATGTTTTTCAAAGAGATCTTAAACACACAGTATGTAACATTTCTGCCTTAAATTGTCTAAAACTGACTCCATCTATGTTGTATATGTTGTTGAGGTCCATGCTTAAACTCTCAGTTGTTTCCAGCAGTGTTGAAACCCAGAGAAATCAGTCATTTTATTCACGGTAACCATGCGTTTCATTTGGTTACCTCCAGTGACAACACCGTAAACACCAGATGAAGGAGGAGGAAGTCCACAGCGAGAGTTAAACTTTAATACAGAACCTGGTCTGTGGACATCTCTGCTTTGCTGTTTTTTTACGTATATTATGACCTCATTAGTTGACTGAGTCAGAATTGACATCCTGTGTCAAAGTGCGTCAGTTTTCATTCTAGTCTTGGCTCAGAATTTGGATCTATCAGTCAGTTGTATTCAGTATGTCATAACGTTGACTCAGCACATCTCATAATTTTGACTTAAAATTCTGTTATGTGTCAAATGTATGGTATGATGTCAATCATTTTGACTAGCCAACTCAAACTTTATGACTATGTTGAGATTTTCAAGGTCAAAATCTGACATACAATTCTGACTTAAGTAAGTTTCACTTTAAGAGTGACTTGGTGTTTTATACTTAAGAGAAAATCTGATCTCTTATCTCATAATTCTAACTTTTTGTCATTCCCAACATTTCATCTTTTTTCCCTTTTCCTAGCAGAAATGGGCTTCCATATATATATATATATAT